>ML778129.1:605750-622517 GCA_009831015.1 Picea engelmannii
GTTGAGTACTTATTCTGAGGTTTTTCTATGCTATATTGATATTTGGTTCCTAACATTTTTTATCAATTGAAATATTAAAATATATTTTTCCAAGATTGACCTTTAGTTGGGCTACCATCGAGTGAGGATTAAAGAATATGATATCATCTAGATAGGACTTAGAACAAGGTATGGCCATTATGAATTTATAATGGTTCCATTTGGGTTGTCAAATGCACTAGTTGTCTTCATGTGTTTGATGAATGGTATTTTTAGAAATTACTTGGATAAGTTCATCATTGTCTTCTTGGATGACATACTTATCTACTCTAATTTTGAAGAAGATCATGAGAAACAATTGAGGTTGGAGCTACAAGTATTGAGGGAGCATCAATTGTATGCCAAGTTGAGGAAATGCTCATTTTATCAAAGGCAGATTCATTATTTGGGATATATCATTTTAGAAGAAGGGATGGTAGTGGACCCTGAGAAGTTAAAATCCATTGAAGGATGGTCAGCACCAAAGAATGTCTTAGAGATGAGATCCTTCATGGGACTTGCAGGTTATTATAGAATATTTATTGAAATATTTTCAAGAATTTCACATCCGATTACTTCTTTGCAAAATAAGGGTGTGAAGTTCGAGTGGACCTCTAAATGTAAGTAAAGTTTTCAGCACTTGAAGAATTTATTGGCATGTGCACAAATATTGAATACTGTTGATCCAAATGAAAATTTCATTGTGTGCACTCATGCATGTAAGGAAGGGCTTAGTGGAGTCCTTACCCAAAATAGGAATGTAATATGTCATGAGTGAAGGAATTTGAAAGAACATGAGAGGAACTATGTCACGCATGATTTAGAATTAGTGGCCATAGTTCATGCCTTAAAGATATGGAGACATTATCTTATGGGAAGGATATTTTAGTTGAGAACAAATCATAGCGGTCTAAAATATTTATTTGGACAGCCAACTTTGAATGTTAGACAAATTATATGGTTGGAATTCCTCAATGATTATGACTTTGATATAAAGCATAGCAATGGAAAAGAGAACAAGGTGGTTGATGCACTCAGTGGGAGAATGCATGAGATGCATGCTACAACCATTAGCATGTATAAATTGGATTTGAAAGAAGAGTTTTGAAAGCTATAAAATCGGATCAACATTATATGCAAACAAAAGAAATATTACAGTAAGATAATTTCCAGCAGAAGATTAAAGATTATGAGTTAAGAGTGGATGGAATCCTCATGTATAGGGGTAGAATATATGTGTCTAAATCTCAGGAGATGAAAAATATGGTGCTGAGAGAAATGCATAATGTGACTTATGTTGGGAACCCAGAATATCAAAAAACAGTTCTAGTTGGAAAGAATCAATATTTTTGGCTAGGTATGAAGAAAGAGGTGGTCGATTATATAGTCAAATGTCTAGAATGGAAAAAGGTAAAGGTTGAGCACAAACATCGAGCTATATTTTTACATTCGTTTCCCATTCCTAAGTGGAAATGGGAAGTTGTGACAATTTATTTTATCACCAAGATTCCCAGAACAATGAAGCAACATGATTCCATCATGGTGGTGGTGGATAAGCTAACTAAAGTTGTTCATTTTATTTCAGTGAAGCTCATTCACAAAGTAGCTACCATTGTATATATTTGCATGAAAGAAATTGCTAGGGTGCATGGTGTGCCTAAGGCAATTGTTTATGACACAAATCCCAAGTTCACATAAAAAAATTGGAAGGAATTATTTAAAGGATTTGGGACAAATCTGAATTTTAGAATAGCATATCACCCAGAATCAGATGGGAAAATAGAGAGATCCAATCAAGTGATTGAGGATATGTAATGATCCAAATGCTTAAGATATCATAACATAACAGAAGTACACACTATGTACAACAATGTGAGCATGGAGCACAACTCCAAAATAGATAAATTACACAATAAATCCTTAAAGAATAGGATAACCTCCCCCACATAACCAAATGCATTTATACATCACAATTCACATCCTCTATAATGAATACATGATCTCTATATATACCTATTCACACTTTCACATGAGGCCCCTTTACTACTAGGCCGACCCTATTACATATATTTTACACATTACATGTACATTTAGGCCCACATGTGCCCCCATTGGTGTCATATCATATACATTTAGCCATATTATTCTCCCCTTGGGTCATAACATAGTACCCTCCTTCAAAAATATTTGTCCTCAAATCTTTGCAATTAAAGGCTTCACATGTGATGAAACCAAGTAATATGATTTTCTTATGTTCTTGTTTTCTTCATTCCATTGATGATGATCTATCCATCCAAAATCAATTATTTTTGGTCTTAATCCTTGGTGTCTAGTTGTTGCATAATTTTATTTCCTTTGATTCCATTTTTTTGTGTTGTAGTTTCTCCAATTTGTAGTGGTTGTTGGTCTCTGATAATAGCTTGTTGAAGAGTGGTTTTGTGGTTCCTTGTTCCATGAATACTGACAAGTATTCCATCTTCTTCCTTCAAAATGTCAATATCAATCTTCTTATCTTCCTTGAAATGTTTTCTGGTAATGAGGGTGTCAATATGGTTCCACTTTTGACGGTTTTTCTTCACTTTGCATGTGCATTTCATCTATATTATTTCAGAGACAATGGAATCCTCTATATTCCTTGCTTTTTATTTGATTTTTCTATCCTTGGAGATAATACCATCATATTTGGCATGTACATCCTCTAGATGGAGTTCAACTTCTTCAAGTATCTTTTGGTGTATTTCTTGAATCTTGTCTTCTTTCTCCTTTTGAAGCTGAAATGTCACCCCATTTATCAAATTCCAACGTCCTTCTTCAATTATGGATTGTATTTCTTATTTTACCTCATTAGTATTTAGGGATTCCTCCACCTTCTTGAAAATTTCTTCTTCAAGTATTTTGGTAGATTCTCCATCCAAGATCCTTGTTTCTTCTTGATTTTGATCATTCTTATTTTATTCTTTAAATATCTTAACCTCATCCAATAGTTTTTTATTATGGCTTTGTAATCTACATGCATATTCTTCTTTATATTTCCTTTTCAATTCTTCCCTTGAATCATTATTTTCCCACTTTGTTTTGATACTATTTTCTTTCTTTAGGTTCTTAACCTCCAAGTTAACAAGTGATTCATTAAGGGATCGTATCTTAGATAGCTCCTCACCCTTCTTCTTAATCTCTTCCTTTGTTTATTTTAATTCATATTGAATCCTATACAATTCCTCCATTTTTGTATCCCTAATCCATTTATCTGAGAAGAGTTTTACAAGTTCTTCCCATGTGGAGTAGACTCAAATATTTTCATCAAAAGATTTTCCACCACTTGTAAGCTTCAAAATCAAATTTAAAGCTTGCCTAAAAATGATTCTTAAAATGCTCTTTTACCATTCTCAACCATTCCACAGGATTGATTTCATCTTTATCTTCATCTCCTATAAATTTAGGTATTCACATTGATTCTTAATTGAGGTCTAACTCAAATATTAATTTACAACCTTAATATATTAGGAATAATTATCTCAAATAGTTATAAACCGTGTTCCAATATAATATCCTATGTTTTCAATTTCCAATGGCTTTTGAATCATCTCAATCAGACATCCCAATCAAAACTTATGATAGTTTTAAGTGAACATACATTTGAAACCTTGATTTGGAGTTTGTCCTCCTAGTTGACGTTCCTTCTTATGTATATATTAAATTTTGGCCCTTATGAGTCTTAAATTGCAACCTGTAGTACTATGAAATATCTTCTCTATAATGCCACGGATATGACCGAAATTGGGTGTGCCAAATGAAATTTATGGTAACTTTCTCAAACCTTGTTGAATTTTGGCCTATTCCAAAGATTGAAATTGTACTGAATGCCACAAGACCAATATTTGATATATGATTTTGAAACTCGCACACAAAATACTAGAACTATTTTCTTTCCAATGCAATTGGTTTCAAAATATTTGTATGCTCTATGAATAATTTATAATTGTTTTACCCGGAACAATTTTTTGAGACTAGTTGTAGGACTAGTCAAAAACCATATCTTCCACACAGTGTATCTCCAAAAGTATGAACCAAAACCTAAAATTCACACCATGGGTACCTTGATATGTATTATAAACATCCTCCAACTTTCACTTTCTGAAGTGGCCCTGAAAAAAAATTATAATGAAAATTCCAAGATGACTTCCTTGAGGAAGCAAAACCCTAGGATCGATGTTTTGATGCCAAATGCAATGATCTAAATGCTTAAGATATCATAACAGAAAAGAAGTACACACCATGTGCAAAAATGTGATCATGAGCACAAATCCAAAATAGATAAGTTACACAATAACTCCTTACAGAATAGGACAACCCCCCCTCCCACCCCTACATAACCAAATACATTTATACATCACAATTCACATCCTCTATAATGAATACATGATCTTTATATATACCTATTCACACTTGCACATGAGTCCCATTTACTACTAGGTCGTCCCTATTACATATATATTTACACATTACATGTACATTTAGGCCCATATATGTCCCCTCTTGAGGTCATATCGTATACATTTATCCCTATATATTCTATCCTTGGGTCATAACAAGATATGTTGAGGATGTATGTGATGGATAAACCATCAAAATGAGAAGATTACCTACATTTAAGTGAATTTGTTTATAATAATGGGCATCATACATCTTTGAAGATGATCCCATTTGAAGCATTATACAACAAAAAGTGCAACACGTCGGTGACTTAGGACAATCCAACAAACAGAGTTGTGGTTGGGCCAAAATTGCTCAAAGAAATGGAAAAGCGGATGGTAAAAATAAAACAGAACTTAAAGGTTGCTCAAGACAGGCATAAAATTTATGCAAATAAAGGTAGAATACATATAGAATTTAAAGTGGGTGAGGATGTCTTCCTAAAAGTGAAATATAAGAAGAGTTCACTTAAATTACGGAGCTACCCAAAGCTGGAAACAAGATATTATGGACCATTTGAGATCCTGGAAGGGATTGGTCCTATTGAATACATGTTTGCACTACCTGCATCCATGTGCATTCATAATGTATTCCATGTGTCTTTGCTTAAAAAGTATGTGCTTGATTTTAATCATGTAATTGATTGTAATGTGATCCGTGTGGAGAAAGAATGAGACTTTCGAGTTCATTCGGTGTGCATACTGGACAAGAAAGTCAAATTGCTCCATAATTGAGCAATGGGACTGGTAAAGGTCCAATGGACCTGTTACGGTCCTGAATATGCAACATAGGAGCATGAGGATGCCATGCAGGAGGAGTACCCACATATTTTTGGAGCTTTTGAAGAATTTTGATTATACACGTGTATATAATGCACTGAGGACAGTGAAAAAATAAGGGGGAGGAGAATGCAATACCCCTAGTTTGAACCCCAATTGTAAATGTGCATGTGCTTTATAGGCTGGTGAGCTAGAATTTTTTGAGTCTAGTGCCTTTGTATATTTGTTTTGAGGCCGGAGTGCCTGTGTGATTTGGGTCAAGGAGCCTATGAGTTGAAAATCCCAATGAACCTAACAAATGTAAATTGTAATCGCACTTAGATATATATATAAATAAAATATGTCATTGATGCAGACCAATTCAGACGAAATAGTATGGGGGGCTAGGACTCCACGAGAGGAAAAGGGGGCTAGGACTCCACGAGAGGAAAAGGGGGCTAGGACTTGAGAATAAAAGGGGCCAAGTCAAGGGGGCTTAAGCCAAGGAATAAAATAATAGTATTCATTAGTCCTAAGCCCTATGATATGTTTTTATCCTAAGTTCCTAAGTAAAGGAACGAATTAACAATAGGAGGAAAACGTAGTTCCTAGAGTGGCAAGTGTCAATATAGGAACATACATATACGATGTTGGGAACTTAGTGTAATTCCCATCATTCGCTCATTCATTCTCATTCCATCATTCATACCTTGGTTGGTGAATGTAAGTAGTGGATGTTGATTGTTACCTAGTAAATCCTTGGGGTTTGGGTTGAAGAAGCAAGATGTTGGGCTTATGGAGCATTCTCTTTCGGTGAGAGAATTGTTGGGAATAGGTTTCCCTGTGTGTTGGGTTAGTGGGTGTTGTAACTCTTATAGTGACCTTGTGTTCCAAGTGCACAAATATCTAAGACTTCCTAGTTGATATGTTACTAAAGCCTTAGAAGGGAATTGGGACATATGAAGTATTGTTGAGCAGAAAAGGAGTACACTTCATGGGGTGGGACATGTTGTGGGGAATGAGAGGTTGTGAGGAGGGATTGTTGCTATAGTTGGTTCCATTGGTATGTCATTTACTGTATTGTTTGTTAGACTTTAGTTTGGATTAGGTAGCCTTTTCCCTAGTAGATTCATAGCCCCTATATCAGGGGTGAATTGTTGTTGAGAGTGTATGAATAACATAATCTACGACTAGGAGGAACATTTGTGATCTGTAGTCAATCAGTGATTTTAATTAAAAGATAAGTGTATTTTTTGTGTTTATAAAGATTTTTGTGTGATTAATTATGTTAACTCTATTATGGTATATTTTTATATATTTATGCATGAATTTTATGTGTTAGAACTGCATAATAGTTGCATATGTGTGGCAAGGTAATAAATAAATCGTATCAAAGAAAAAAATTGTGTGGTGTGGCTCGACTTGGAGACTGGGGACGTTACATTGTAGTATTAGAGAAAATTTCAGGTTTGTTGGTAACGGGGAACGTTGCATGACCCTAGTGTGATAAACATTTTGTATAATTGTTGCTACTATTGTCGTGAAAATTGTCTATAAACTTGACTCGAAGATATTGGAGGACACAAGAATGTTGATTTGAGAGAACTAGTGGGGCATTGCAAACCATGTCTCTAAGGAAATGGAGCCATCTCTTGAGCTTCCTTATCATTTTCCTCTCCTTCTCTGAATCATGTAAAGTGTCACTCGAGGGATAGAAAGTGTGGCTCTATAAAAATTCTAGCCATCCAAGGGAAGTCTTGAATGGATGATCAACAAGGAAAAATACCTAAAAAAGAATGATGAGCTAAATGCACGTTTTTGTAGTCTTGTGAAAGTTTAGTTGGTGGAGTAACATGAACTACACTAAACTCTCTTAAAGACCACATCAAACTAATCAACATTTTCATGCAAGACATATTGAATACTTTCTTATCCAATATCTTCCATTAACCATAAATGGTAAGGTAGTAATATGAGGAGGATGAATTGGTTTCATTTACCCAAGGCACAAATGTGTCAATGGGTACCAATGCATTGGCACATTATCTCGTGATGAATTTCTATTATTGTTAAATACTCTTAAGCTTCAAAAATAGACTATATGCTCCATGAACCGTTATGATGCAATGGTTCTTGTAATAGAACCAATATGAACAATCTCTCAATTTTACATTGAGTGTGCAAAGTGTTTGTTGTAGGTACAAATAGTTTAATCATTGCTTCAATGTGGGTGTCAATAGCCATGCATTCAACCTCTAGTCCTTGGAATGTCAAGTAGGCATACAGAGTGTGTATAAAAAAGATGGATTAAAGTTGGGGCAAACATGTCGCAACTTATTGAAAAAAATAGTTTCAATGTATAGAGACAATAAGACGGATCTCCTCTGAAACGAACATCCATAGAGTAGAATCGCAGGTTATGCAAGCTAATTGTTTGACGGAAAAAATAACCTAACTAATAGGTTCAAGATCTATCACAGAAAGGTGCAATATGTATGGAGAACCTGGTGGAAGGTACTTGGTGGGGGAGTGAGAACAGACACAAAGAATTGAGGTGACGATAATACCGTCACCATTGTGTCACATCATAAGATGTGGTCCTCAAAGAGTCAACTTCTAGGTCATTTAATTTGAATCTTCTATGTCACCACAAAGAGTTTGCAAAAGATCTCCACCATCAATAGACTAATCAAGGTTTTTTGATGACATGTGAAGTCTAGCGATAAGGCCAAGAACATAGTAAATCCTATTGAGAGTGAAGCATATATATAACAAATTGGTAAGTCTAATGTATTGTACTGGAAATTACAAATTGTATAACAACAAAAAACTTATATACTTAATATGGTCATCGCCATTTATTACGACCCTCTATGATCCGTATTTTATGAGCAGAACAAAATGAATATAGATTATTATCAACATATGCTTAACACAGAATAACAGATATACAGTAAAACTGGTTTCTATTCAATAAGGAAATAAGTTGAAACTGTAAAATGCAACGGAAAACAAGTTTGCTAGAATGGTGGTGGCTTATCTCTGAGAAGAGATGTGATGGTTGCGCTCATTCGCAAGAAGATGATTACAATGAGGATCTGAAGGCATTTTTACAATAAACAAGAATGTCACAAAACCTCAGACATCCAAAAACCTAACCCTAGGAGATGAAGCGCCAAAAGTCATGTGGACCCCGTTTGGGTAAGTTAGTACATCAACTTCCCAGGATCGTAACTTTTGCATATGATTTTCATTTTAGGTGCACGATAGCCCGTTGGAGATATCTATCCGAGGACTACACATGTTGTCGTCAGACTCTAATTGTGCGTTCAATTTGACTATGGTGAGCCCTAAAAACATTGTTTAAGGCCTCAAAACGGCCTCGGAAGTCACGGACCCGAAAACTAGGAAAAAAATTGTCAAACTGGAAAACTGCCAAAATGAGCGAGTTGGAATAGGTGGGAGGCCACTGACATCCATATGGATCAATCCTCCCCCCTTAGGAAGCAATGGTCTCCATTGCATTGAGTTCCCCCATCAGATGAAGAATTTTTTGTTGAATTTGGCCCCGGGTGAGCCACTTGCCTTGGTGCAGGAGCTACCCTGCTTTGACAACTCGATAAAGTTGGATCCTTTGTTGGCGAGTGCCCTTGACCTGTGTGTCCACAATATGATCATTGGATTCATGTTGTATGCATTCGGGGTTGAGCTTTGTAGGTGTCAGTTGTTCTTCTATCTCTGAGGTGTCCAATAATGGTGGGAAATAAGGTCGAAGGAGATCCACCTTAAATATTGGGTGTAGGAAAAGGAAAGGAGGAATGTTGAGCTCAAAATAATTATATCCCATAGCCTTAGTGATGGTGTATGTCCCATAACGGAGTGGGCGAAGCTTCCAATGGAGTCTTGTAAGGCGTTCTTTCTGCAAGTGCAGCGAAACTTTGTCACCCACCTGAAACTTATGTGGCACCCGGTGTTGATCATGGCATTGCTTGAACTTGTCATTGGACTTCTGTAGGATATCCTGAACCTATTGGCGGATGTATTGGATCCACTCAATGAACCGGGTGGCTTTGTCAGCTTCAGTTGGAGCAGGAGATGATTCGTTTGAGGAGATCTCAAGGGGTAGTGCAATATCTATAGGACCCAATGGTTGGAATCCCAACCCCACCTAAAAGGGGTTGTGGTCGGTTGAGCTATGCAAGGCTTGGTTGTAGCTATGTTGAACATAGGGAAGACTCCCATCCCATGTGTGAGGGTTCTTGGAATTATACATGCGAAGAATATGCATGATCATTCGATTTACGACCTCAGTTTTTCCATCTGACTGGGGGTGGAAGGTCGTGGATTTGGTGAGCTTGGTGTCCAGCAGTGATCGGAGGCTCGACTGTCCCGATCTGAGACAATGATTTATGGGATTCCAAAATGTATCCAGACTCGTTCAAATAAGAGCTTGGCAGTGGCCTCTGATGTGATGCTCTTCTTGCAGGGGACTAGAATTGTCATCTTATAAAAACGATCAACAACCACAAAAAAACAGTCATTTCCTCGCTTGGTGGATGGGAGGCCCAACATGTAGTCCATTGAGATGGATTCCCATGGCCTGTCAAGAGTAGGCAGAGGAGTGTACAGGTCTTATTTCTTAGTGGTTGGTTTGGCAATATCACAAGCAGTGAAGGACCTGATATACTTGTTGACCTCCTGTCGAAGTTTTGGCCAATAGAAATGTTTCTGCAGCATCGCCATTGTCTTTTCGACACTAAAATGTCCTGCCACCAGATGGTAGTGGGCTTCCCATATCAGCTTTGTTCACTCGCTTGATGGAATGCATATATGGCCCAGATGGCACAACAGCCCATCCTAAATATGGAAATTGGTGACAATTGTGTTTGCACCCAACATTTGGTAGGCGGTGGCAAAGTCTGGATCTGTCTCATAGAGTTGGGTCCATCCAGAGGTCTCTTAGACGCAAGAGTCTAGCACCGTGGTGAGTTTCGTGATTGGCAGTCTGTTGAGGAAATTAGCTACGCGGTTGGTGCTTCATGTTTTATACTTGATGTTGAGGTGGAATTGTTGCAAGTATGTGGACCACTTCTAATGGCAGTCATTCTGCAATTTTCTTTGCATGAACTGTAGTGGCTTATGATCAGTGTGGATGATTGTCTCATTCCAAAGAATGTAATGTCTCCACTAGCGGCAGGCTTGCACAATGGAGTACATTTCTTTGTCGTAAGTAGGGTACTTACAAACATCATCTGATAGTGTCTCGCTATGATAGGCCACGGGGTGGTCAGGCTAAGTGAGAACGACGCCCACATCATAGTCTGAAGCATTTGTCTCAATCTCAAAGGGTTGTGGCAGGTCTGGTAGTGAAAATACTGGGGTTGAGCACAAGCGTTGCTTCAAATCATCAAATGCTTGATGTTGCGACTGACCCCCCACACATTTTTCCTTAACACCATCCCTGGTTATTTCGCTGAGGGCCCATGCAATATAGGAGAATCCCAACACGAACCTGCGGTAGAAATTGGCAAGGCCCAAGAAGCTCTGAAGCTCAGTGAGTGTGGTTGGGATTGGCCAATCACGGATGACTTGGATCTTGGTTGGATCCACATGTATGCCATGTTGATCAATGATGTAGCCTAGATAATGGACCATGTCCATGCCGAAAGAGCATTTTTCCAAGTTGGTGTATAGCTTTTGTTGTCGCAGGGTGTGCAGAACCTGTTGAATATGTTGCAAGTGTCCTGCCAAAGTCTTGTTGTAAATGAGGATGTCATCCAGATACACCACTACAAAAGTATTGGTGAATGGTCGCAATATATCGTCCATCATCCTCATGAAAGTGGTTGGATCATTTTTCAAACCAAAGGGCATGATCAAGCATTCAAAAAGACCTTCCTTTGATTTGAAGGCATTCTTTCATACATATGTATGTTCTATCAGGCCCTGGTGGTAGCCAAACTTCAGATCAATATTATTGAAGTATTTGGCCCCCGTGAGTTGATCAAGGAGGTCGTCGATTCAAGGAATCGAGTACCAGTTTCTTATTGTGATTTTATTGAAGGCCCGGTAATCAATGCAGAGTCGCAAGGTTCCATCTTTCTTCTGTACCAACACGATTAGGCTCCCACAAGGTGATAAGTTGGGACGGATGTGCCCCTTGTGAAGTATTTCTTAGATCTGTCACTTGATCTCCTCATTCTCTAACTAAGAGTGATGGTAGACTGGCCCATTGGGTAGCGGTGCACCGGGGGTCAGATCGATGGGGTGTTTAACCTGACAGTGGAGAGGTACCCCGGTAGGTGAGGACAAGATATCTAAGTATTCTTCCATGACCTTACCCACTTGCTTTTGTTGTGTGAAGGTCAGTCGCGGAGACCCTAGATGTGGTTGCAATCTTTCACTCATTCTGAGAGCAAATCATGAAGAAGACAAACTTCCCCGTCTGAGAGATTACCTTCCTGCATTACTTGACAGAGATCAAGGAAAGATCACAAGGTGGGACTGTCCCGGGTATCCTGTACAATTTCTTATTCAAAGTAATAATAACACTGCGAAGCCTAAACTCATATACAGCATGATGTTTCCATAAATATTGTTGGCCCAAAAGAACATTACAAACTTCAAGAGGGGCAACATCACACAATACCTTGTCTTTTAGGGGCTTGATGTCGAATGACATACGGCATTGTTGGCTGATGTGGATGTCGCTTCCTTGGCGGATCCATCCGATGGTGTAGGATTGTGGGTGCGACGTTGTCGACAGGGCGAGTCGCTTGACAACCTCTACTGAAATGAGGTTCTTTTGGCTACTGCTATCAACGATGAAGTGCAGTGGGGTACCCTTCACCCACATCTGTGAATGAAAAAGGTGTTTTCCTTCCTTTGGCTCGTCTGGTTCACCGGGCTGGAGCTTAGTGGTAGCAACGGTAGCACTGGGTTCGACGTCAATGATCTATCTCCCCCTTTCTGGTTTTGACTCGGAGTCGAAACCCGCATATGATTCAAAAGCTTTCACCTCAGCCACCAGCCACTGCTTTGAGCGGCAATCAGCAGTGTTATGCCAGGGACTCTTATGGAAGTCGCACCACTTCCCGGTATCTTTCTTTGTCTTTCCGGTGTCCTTCTTTGCTTGCAACCTGAACTGGTTGTCCTGAGGTTGTGCGTCTTTGCTCTGTCCTTTGTTCTACATGTTGGGGCCGCAATTTCCTGGATTTCACTGTGAGGGGTTCCCAGGCCCAAATTGTCATGTCTTTTGGTTGAGCTTATGCTCGATTTTGATGGCATATCGGTAGGCCACGCCCAAAGATGAGATGTATAGAAACTCCATTTCGAACTCAATGTATCTATGCAGACCATCGCGATACTTGAGCACCAAATGTCACTCAGAATCTTTGATACCCAACTTGGTGAGTAAAGTATGGAAGATATTTGTGAACTCGGGCACTGCTTGGTCTCTTTCCTGCCGTAGTGTGGTCCATTTTGTGTACAGGTCGTCCTAACTTCCAACAGGGTAGTGTTGTTCCTTAATAGCATCCCTGAAGGACTCCCAGGTGACCATGACTCTAAATAATGAGGGTTCATATGTTTCCTTTTGCTCGCAGAAAGTTTCCCACCAATCTTTGACATGGGGAACGGCTTTGAGGAGCGTAAAAGTAATATTTTCTCTATTCAAGAAGTTATGGACAGAGAAATACCATTCTAGCATATTCAACCATTTTTCTATAGCATCTGCGTCTATCTGACCTTCGAATATAGGAATATTGAAGTTGATTTGTACCTTAAAGGGGGTGACGCTTCCGCTTGAGGAAGATGCATCGCATGTTGGTAGTCGTCGAAGGATTTGCGCAAAACTATCCATCATCTCGTTCCTTTGTTGTGTGAGGGCCTCCTCGAGCAACATTTTGAAGGGATCTCATGTCTCGTTGTATTTATTTTCTCCCTCCATGAGAGGTCGCTTGAACATGCGAGAGTTTTTGTCCTCAAGAGAAACAACCTCGAGACTCAATTCTTTGTACCCTAACCTCGTTGGGCACATGCATTAAGAACGACAAAGAGAAGATCACTCTAATACCACTGATCCAAATTTTATGAGCAGAACGAAATGAATACATATTATTATCAACAAATGTTTAACATAGAATAACATATATACAGTAAAATTGGTTTCTATTCAATAAGAAAATAAGTTGAAACTGTAAAATGCAGCAGAAAACAAGCTTGCTAGAATGGTGGCGGCTTATCTCTTAAAATAGATGTGACAGTTGGGTTCATTCGCAAGAAGACGATTACAATGAGGCTCTGAAATCCTTTTTATAATAAATAGGAATGTCAAAAACCCTAGACATCCAAAAACCTAACCCTAGGAGATGAAGCACCAAAAGTCATGTGGGCCCCATTTGGGTAAGTTAGTACATCAACTTTTTGGGGTCGTAACTTTTGCATACGATCTTCGTTTTAGGTGCACGATAGCCCGTTGGAAAGATCTATCTAAGAACTACACATGTTGCCCTTGAATTCTAACTCCATCTACAATATAATTGTAGTGAGCCCTAAAAACGTTGTTTAGGGCCTCAAAACGGCCCCAGAAGTGAGGGACACGAAAACTAGTAAAAAACACTGCCAAACTAAAAAACTGTCAAAATGAACCAGTTGAAATAGGTGGAAGGCCACCAACATCTATCTGGATCACTCTAGCATCGAAACTCCTTATAATACTTCACTAAATGTTACCACTCTAAAATGCATGGCATCATTATTAAGAGTATCCTTGGCATATCGTCATTGTTTGGTAAGTAAAAATGAATAATGTGAAATCAACTCTTCAATACTAATATGAAAATCAATTAATGATTTAGTTGACTCATTTTACTTTGCATCTCATGCCCCCATTACATTACATGTAAAATTGAATATTGAAATGACATATTCCATATCAGTATACAACATTGTTATTTACATTTCTTCTCTCATTACAACACATAATGTTCATTTGGACATTTATAAATTAAATGATATATCATTTAATTTCAAAACAAAAATAATTAGAATATAAATTCCATGTTCATTTGGACATTTATAGATTTAATATATATATTTTAATCCAAAATTGAACCAATTAGATTATAAATTTTAATGCAAATAGATATAATAAAAAAATTAAAACTAATTATAGATTTGAGTTTACAAAGTAGATTTTACCAACAATAATCTAGTCAAGTCGAAGCTTCATCACAAATATAAAAGATATAGTTAAAGACATCCAGTGCATGTTCTCTTAATCAAAGAAATAAATAAAATATAGATTTAAAGTTAATATAATTAAATCCATTACTTGGATGGGGTGCAAGCCATTGAGGGGGCCAAGCCCGCATGGCGACATCATCGTCTAACGAGACAGTAGTCGTGCAATGTACACATGGTCAAATGCTAGAGAAGGTGGCAAGTACCTTGATGGCATTTTCAAACGACGAAGTAGGTGTGGGCCGAGTGGTGCAGAACATGTGGCATGATGAAAACTATTAAGTGGGGAAGTCCGTTTACAACATTCATGCCTAAGCATGCTAGATTGTCAAGAAGGGAAGGGGAGGGTGATAAGGCGTCGTTATTCAGCGATGCGGGTTGGAACGAGCAGCGCAATTATGATGGCTCACCTATGGGCAAGTATGTTCAGAGTGGTAGACCTTAAGAAGGAAGTCGAGTTGAAGAGCATTCTTGTGGGAGAAGGTATTGTTTGGCTGAATCAGCATGTAGTTAAGTTGGGTCTCAGTTCAAATTATGATTCGTTTGATGTTGGGGTGGGAGTAGATATGACAAGAAAGTTAGTTTAATGAGATTTATGTGGTGAGGATTGTTTTCAGTAGTGTTCGAAAAAACCAGTGTTATTAATGGATTGTCGACGTTTCGGATCCATCTTCAGGACAATAAGCCTGGATTAAAAATCAAAGAGGAGCGCTTAATATAAATACTAACCTCTTCGATTTTCAATGCAGGCTTCTTGTCGTGAAGATGGATCCTGATATGGATCCAAAACGTCGACAATCCATTAATAACACTAGTTTTTCTGAACACTACTGAAAAGAAAGTTAGTCTTGTTTGTGGGGCAATTTCGGTTGGCAACACGTGTAGGGATGGAGTCAATTTTCAGTGTGGATCGTCCAAAAGATGGCCAGGCATGGGGGCAGGAAGGGGAGAGTCATGCGCAGGGGAAATCATGATAAGGAAACTTCCACTTCCCAAGGTCCAATGGCCAATCCACAGGTGGCCACAAATGCGGGGAACAAGTTTATGGAGTTGTGCTCAGAGGAGGAAAAGAAGGTCGTTGAAGAGGTGGAAGAGGGTTCAAAATCAGACAATGGACATGGCTGATAGAGAAATGATGGAAGAAGTAGAGGACTGGGTGGAGGACCCCTTCTATTTCAAAACAAATGAGACAAAATATTTTAAGATAGTTGACATTGGATTGTTAAGGCCATGGTGGGACAGGCTCTCGACAGGGCCAAGAGGGAGCAGGTGAACCTTTTGCATGCAATTCACATCATGGAAGGGAAATTTTAGTTGTTTTCTCAATCTCAGTATGGTATCCAATTCAAGGTTTCACCCGCCTCTCAAAAAGCCTAAGCAACAAGAGGAAGTTGAGAGTTCCCAAAGCCCTATGGGTTCAAAAAGTTGTCCAATTAAATTGGACGAGGGTCGAGTGGATGATGCGGGGCCAAAAAAGGAGCACAAGATTAAGCCAAAGGACGCACAACCCAGGGAGGATGCGTCGGGCGAATGGGTTTGTCGAAGTGTGGTCACTTGGTGCCATTTTAATTTTGTCTCCAACTAATTATAGCATTTGCACTACTTAGTTTTTCATTAGTGTTAACTCGATTAGTCTAACCATAAGTAGTCTTGAACAAAACTCTAGTCAATGATGTTATTTTGCTCTACTAGACTGGGTGATTCTGACTTGAAAACTCTGATATTTTGGCCGAGGAATGGCTCTGGTTTCCATTTTGGCAAATTCTTTTGGAACCAATCTAACATTTTGTACATATAATAAACAATTTCTGTTGTTGGCTTTAAATTTGTGTTTCTAGCTTTATATATATATATATATATATAATTCAAAGCCAGAGGAAGTACCCTCATATTGGGTGGCAAGGAAGCGACATGACATGGGGTCACCTCTCGAGGAGAGTCGCCACTTGTCATCCTCGTCCGTTGGCACCTACCACCTCCCTTGAACCCCCATCAACTCACACCATGGGCTTTAACTCCACCACCCTCACACATGATTTATCCTCCCTAGCTCGTCGTCACTTCATCCTTGGTCTCGCTCCAATGACATTACCCTGATACTTTCATATCCTCTGGTTCGTTCTCTGTACGCTCCATTTTCCAAATGCCGCATTACTTGTCACTGTGTCCTCTACGGCCCTACTTTCGACCCATTATGACCTCATCCCTCAATCATGGCGACGCAATGATCATTCCTTTATTTTCCTTCTATTGCCTCGTTCCTGATCTCGTTCCC
>ML778129.1:637693-654693 GCA_009831015.1 Picea engelmannii
AAAAAAAAAATTGCCCCTTTTTTGCCCAAGAAAGAGCTCTAATACCACTTGTTATGTGCCTCAAATCTGAATATAAAATCTCATACAATATATGCAAGAATAATATAAGAATGATCCACACTTTATTAATATCAAACCCTTAAGGTTGGGCAACACCTTACAATTGATCATTTTATGGAAGGAATCCATTCTTGTCCACTTGCCTCTTTGAGGGGGCAACCTCCTAATGAGCTAAGCTCCAATTACAATAATCTTCACCATCCTCCATTACATTGTTTATGCTTCTTTATACAGTGATATCTACCCCCTAAGAACATTCTAGATAAGGAACCTTCTAGTAAGCCTTCTTACAATAGTTGTGTTCACACTCCTGCATAGGCCTTATTTACTAATGATGGCCTTCATTACATAGCAATACATAACCATCTATCTATTTTTATTCCCCTTGAGTACCTCCCTAGGTACCCCACATTACCCCCCTAGGTACACTATATTGAGGCAATATAGATAGATGGTTATGTATTGCTATGTAATAAAGGCCATCATTAATAAATAAGGCCTATGTAGTAGTGTGAACACAACCATTGTAAGAAGGCTTACTAAAAGGTTCCACCTACAAAAAGGTCCCTTCTCTAGAATGTTCTTAGGAGGTAGATATCATTCTATAAAGAAGTATAAGCAATGTAATGGAGAATGGTGAAGATTATTGTAATTGGAGCTTAGCTCATTAGGAGGTTGCCCTCTCGAAGAGGTAAGTGAAGAGGAGTGGATTCCTTCCATAAAATGATCAATTGTAAGGTGTTTCCCTACCTTAAAGGTTTGATATTAATAAAGTGTGGATCATTCTTATATTATTCTTGGCTATATTGTATGAGATTTTATATTCAGATTTTGAGTACACATACATTTGGTATCGGAGATTTTTCTATGTAATGATGGCCTTCACTACATAGCAATTATAACCATCTATCTATTCTTATTCCCCTTGGGTATCTCCCTAGGTACCCCATGTTACCCCCTTGGGTACACTACATTCCACCCCGCTTAGAAAAGCATTGTCCTCAACGCTTGTTATGAGGAAGTACAACCATATACCAAGGACCCATGGATAAGTGTTGACCACAATGTTAAAGTAAGCCAAAGAACCAAGGTTCCATGTACAAGTGGTAGCCTTCTTGTTGAAGTAGTCCCATAAGCTCCACTTTAAACCCGAGTCCCATGTCCAAGTGCTCATGTTGACTCCCCTTTGAATATACCTAAACTCAATAGTCAACTATAAATGGTGCTCCAAATGCCTATCTAGGTCATGTGTAAATCCATCCATATCCAATAAATCATCCACATAACACACTAGTACTAGAGAAAAGGCATGTCGAAAACCAATAGTCATAACCAGATCTTGACTTTCCTCCATGAAGTTCTCTTCATAAGGTGGAGTAGAGTCATCAAAGAGAAGACAAAAATAGTTATCATCCCAAAAATGGCAATTATCCATATACCAATCATCACACTCATCCTCTAAATCATACCAGCCATATCTTTCTTGGTTATAATCTTCATTGATGAAACAATATATGTTCACAGAGTAATCCTAAAAGGTTTCTTTCATCAACATTAGCATATTGCCATTTTTCAAATCCATTCTGGTTTGAGAACATAAATTTTCAATGACTATAAGCAAAATATATTAATAGGAAGCACAAAATATCATATACCAAATCAAACCTCTGAAAATCTTCTATCCAATGTTGCTAGTCTAATGGCAATCTGAGAAACCTGTCAAAAGATATCCTCTCTGCAGTCTACGTGGCCGTAAAAAAAACCTTGAAATAACTGATTTTAAATCAACAATATCTTGGCCTCCCAAACTCCAATTGAGACAAATTTCTTTTTGAAAGCAGTTTTTTTTTCAAGAGGGAGTCAGATCTACAACTAGTTTTGGCAAATTCTGCACCAAATGCTACAGAAATTTATCGAAGTGTCGCGGCCCTCATTTTTTCATTCCTTTGAAAACCTACAAAATAAAAATAAAAAAATTGTCCATATTTTGGCCCAAGAAAGAGCTTTGATGTCAATTGTTATGTGCCTCAAATCTGAATATAAAATCTCATACAATATATCCAAGAATAATATAAGAATGATCCACACTTTATTAATATCAAACCCTTAAGGTAGGGAAACACCTTACAATTGATCCTTTAATGGAAGGAATCCACTCATGTTCACTTGTCTCTTTGAGGGGGCAACCTCCTAATGAGCTAAGCTCCAATTACAATAATCTTCACCATCCTCCATTACATTGCTTATACTTCTTTATAGAGTGATATCTACCTCCTAAGAAAATTCTAGAGAAGGAACCTTCCAAGAGGTGGAACCTTCTAGTACACCTTCTTACAATAGTTGTGTTCACACTACTACATAGGCCTTATTTACAAATGATGGCCTCCATTACATAGAAATACATAACCATCTATCTATTCTTGTTCCCCTTGGGTCCCTAGGTACCCCATATTACCCCCCTGATACACTACACTTTATTAATATCAAACCCTTAAGGTAGGGAAATATATGCAAAATCTTTGATACAATATGGAGTACACTACAGAAAAAATGGCAAAGAACACCTTATAAGGCACAACCCTAGATTGGGGTTATATCTATATAACTCCTCAAGAAACCCTAGAAACTATGATCCATAAAACCCTAGTTTCACACTATAACAAATATGACACTAGTCAATAGTTCTTAAATCAACTAGAAGAACTAAGAGAGTAAGGATCACACCCACTCTAATACCATGTTGAAATTTACTAGGGTCAACAAGAGAATCAATGGGACCAATTCTCACCCAAATTCTAAAAAAGCCTCCTCACATGTGCGTTAGAGAGAGAGTGTGAAAGCCAAGCACAAGTATGTTAAAAATAGAAATGCACAAGAGCGCCCAAGAATAAATGCCAAATATAAGTTTCTTTAGGCTTATCACACTTTGTATAATGAATCAAGAAAATCGCAATATGTGTTAAAACAAATAAGAGCTTAAGTTGTGTATTTATAAACTCAAGGCGTCCTCCCAAGAGGGTTATGGGCCCACATAAAAAGGGCACACACTATTGAGCCTACATATTAAGTTTGACTAGGTTCACATTAACCATAAATCTTGTATACAATAAATGAAATAAAATATGGCATTGGCCATACTTAGAAATACATAATGATACATATGAATGGATCAAGGCCACACACACACACACACACACACATATATTGCACCAATAATTCTAGCATTCAAGAGCATTTGCACATGAGCACTGGATGAGCTACTGAAAAGAGCATTATCCTCTATAATATAAACATTGGATGAGCCACTAACAAGAGTATCATTAAGAAGTGAACACTTCTTCAATAGGAATACTAGATGAGTCATCAATAGGGTTAACATCAACCATAATTGTTTTCCCACATACTATAGGAGCACTTGAGAGAGTACTCATAGAAGTAGAGAAAGGACCAACATCATACTAGAGAAGGATCTATTTAAACACGACAAGAATCATCTAGAAGAGGACATGCATGGTGATGAGAAGATGCACGATGAGATCCATCTAAAAAATCCTATAAAAGAAGTAATGGGAGAGATCATGCTAGACTGTGAGTAGTAACCTCATAAAAAATAGCCTCTCTATATTTAATCGCTTTATGAATGGTGGGACCCTAAACACGGTATCCCTAAAAAGTTTCACTATAGCTAATCCAAGTGTAGCTTGCGTCTGGAGATGTTGATTTGTTTCGCTTTTCATTAGGAGGATGCACCCATGCACTAGATCCAAAATTTCTGAAATGTTAAATAGACAATTTATTACCATACTAGGATTCAAAAGCATCTACACATGAGCATTGGATGAGCCACTAGCAAGAGCATCATCATCTACAATATAAGCATTAGATGAGTCGCTGACAAGAGTATCCTCCATAAATGAAGAGACATCTACAATAAGAACACTTGATGAGCCATCAATAGGGTTCACATCAACCATAGGAGTATACCCATATACTGTAGGAGCACTTGAGAGAGTACACATAGAAGTAGGAAGAGGACCAACATCATACTATGAAGGAGAAGGATCTATTTAAACATGACGAGAATTATCTAGAAGAGGACATGCATGGTGATGAGAAGATGCATCTAAGACTCATCTAAAAAATCTTATGAAAGAAGTAATGGCAGAGATTCTGGAAAACCATGAGTAGGAACCTCGTCAAAAATAGCATCTCTATATTCAACGGCTCTATGAATGGAGGGACCCTAGAGGCAGTATACCTAAAAAATTTCACTATAGCCAATTGAAGTATAGTATGAGTCTGAAGATGTTGATGTGTTTCACTTTTCATTAGGAGGATGGACCCATGCACTAGATCCAAAATTTCTCAAATATGAAATAAACAATTCACTGCCATACCATTTCTTATAAGGGGTCAAACCTGCCCGCAGGGGTGTAGCACGATTGGCAAGTGCCGTGTAAATGGAAGGAAATGTAAAAAGGAGGTCTCAAGTTCGATTCTCACCCCAATTTACCCGTGCCCCATGCTTGTGGGTTGTGTGGACGCACCTGGAGGTTATAGAGGTAGCAGACGAGGATTGACCTCGTGTCACACAAGTACGAGAACCGCAAGTTCTCGATTCTGCTAGTCACAATAAAAAAAAAGTGGGGGGGGGGGTCAAACCTATGATATCACGAGTAGGTGTTCTCCAGATATGTGCTACACAAACAATCGCCTCTCCTAATAACGAAAGCTTCATTTTCTTGGAGTGAAGCATATAATGAGCCATCTCCATGATAGCCCTATTCTTTCGTTCTGCTGCTCCATTTTGTTGTGGAGTGTAAGGAATGGTTCTCTACAAAGATATGCCCTAAGATATAAGAAATGACTAAAAATCGTTGCTAATATATTCACCTCCGCCATTAGTCTCGAGACACTTTATCTCCCTATTGCTTTTGATTTTCCACAAGAGATTTGAATTTCCAGAACTTTCCAAACTCCTCATCCTTAGATTTAATCATGTATACCCAAAGAAAGTGGGAAAATTCATCGATGAAGTTGAGGAAGTACTTAGCTCCCCCAATATAAGATGTATCCATAGGCCCATAGATTTCACTATGAATCAATGCAAGAGGTTGAGAAGTTAGCCTCACTTTGTCCTTGGGAAAGGACTCCTCCTAATGTTTCCCCATCACACAACCTTCATAGACACCACCTGGCAATTCAATCTATGGAAGGTCATCAACCATAAGAAGATGACTCATATGTCCCAAAGAACCAAAGTTTGTATGATCGAGACGTTGATGCCATAGCATACTAGTGTTGTCAATTTTGACCACCATAGCAACAAACCGTTTTCTTTGTAAGGAAGGAATCTTCCCCAACTTATACATATGATTGAATTCATCACAATATTAGGAGGCAACCACTTTGAAATCAACATGTGTCCTTTACAAGTTTACAACACAGAAATACAGCCATAATTCCACCATTATATTGGTATGTGTCAAGGGCTAGATAGAAAGTAGATTTGGTCCAACATCTCCAAACCTAGTTGTATCAATGATGATATCACCACACTTGCACCATGTATGGTTGAATTTTCACCAATGACCACTTTCTCTCCATTGTGCTATTGTCCATAATTAGAGAGAAGGTGTTCATGTTTGGTCATGTGTTAGGTAGCTTTAGTATTAGTAATCCACTCTTGCTAAGAAGAGGACCAAAGTATAGACTCTTATCAAAATCGACCTAAAACCAGCCAAACCAACCAGTCAAACCAATTCCGAGACATTACCAAAAAGAACTGGTGGTTCCAACAAAAACCAATTAGTTCTATACGGTGCCATGTGGAGGCACATGAGGCCCACTTAAACCACTTAATAAATAAAACGAAAAAATAGTACAAAATAAAAACATAAACTCTAAACCTAATTCTAAACCTCTCCTCTTTCTATTTAATGACGCCCCCCTCCATTTGTCTCACACCCTTCATTTGATCAATTTGGAATTTTTGCGCTTATGAAGTTTTGAGTGAGTGTTCATCTTCATTCAACATCATTCTTCTTGCTGGTCGGGTGCTTCTTGGGCTGATTTGAAGTGTCGAACCAGAGTCTCTTCGCTAATTTGGAGTGCTTGTGAAAGTATGTAAAAGTTTCATATTATTCCTATAACCCTAATTTTCTTTCAATAACATTGCTGTTCTTTTCCTAGAAATTAACAAATCCTCGAGTTTTATTTGCAGATTTTTTGTTGTTGGTAAAAGAAATTCCATGGCTCCTAAAGAGGAGAGATCCAGCATGGGAGGATTGCCAATTGGTTGGGGGTAAAATGGTATGCAACCATTGTTAGAAGGAAATCAGTGGGGTGGTATCCATGGGTTGAAACAACACTTTGCACATGTGGAGGGAATATAAAACCTTGCAAAGAAGCCTTCAATAAACTAAGAGCTGAGATGAAAAGTTATCTTGATGTCTTCCAAGCAAACAAAGCCAAGAGGAAGAGGAATCTTCGGATGAATAGATTGTAGAACTAGAGTCTAGTAGTTATTAGTTAAAACTTAATACTATGCTTATTTTTGGACAATAAAGGCCATTTAGAGACTCTTTGTTTATGTATTTTGGTTCAGAACTTCAGATATGGACTGCACTCTGCTATTTTGGTTATATGCAGTTTTACTTGCAATATACATAAGCAAACTTTGAATGTCTGTGTCTAATGGTTTGGATTCACACGGATGTACGTGAATATATATTATTTTTATCGAAATTTGAATATTTATGTATTTTTTGGTCAACCAGTGTTTGTTTCCAGTTTTTTAAATTTTTACCATTTTTTGTCCAGTTCTGGGTTTTGGGGTTAAACAATTCGGTCACCAATCTGGTTCTGATAACATTGTGTACAAGTTGAGCACTCCATGTGAGGACAAATAAAGCACTCTATGTGAGGAAAACTTTGACATGTTTTTATAAGAATAAGATCAACTGAGCTAGGCGTTGCCTTTGGAACTATTTTTGAGCTGCTTCTGTGTTATCTTCAGTGAGCTTTTCTCCTAATTGGTGAGGCCTTACATGGTTTGTTAAATCCAAAACAAGGTCTTCTTTAGAAAAGACCTCCAAATTAATTCAAGTCTTTCTTTGGAACAAAGCTTCAAATATAAGAAGCAGAGCAAGCAAAGGAAATGTCATCAGTGTCATCTTTCATATTTCACCTTCTCATCTTCTTCATCATTCTCATTCTCTTCCCTTCATGTTAGAATCCTTAAGCTCCACACAAGCTTCCCTGTCGGTTGTATATCCCATACATATATTGCTTCAATAAATTGCATCATTGAGTGATGTATGGGATATGGATCCTAAGCTATGATTTTTAAAACCCTTTAGGTCCTTTGATAGGGTTTGATATCAGACTTATGTACAGGTGACAACCCAGATTAATGAAGAAAGGATCATCCACTTTTGGTGACCAATTCTGACATCTTCAATTTTGTGAGAACTCTTTCTTTGTAATGCTCTCATTAGTTGAAAGATTCAAATTTAAAAGTTTCTTATCAGCAAGATTCAGTTCTTTGCCTTGTTGATATTCTTCTAATTTTCTTCTTCCAAACCCATCAAACTAAGGCAACAGTCACAAAATCAGATTTAATTGAAGAGTTTGTTCATTGTTTTTAAAGTATATTCATTGTTTTTGAAGTGTATTCACTGTTTTTGAGTGTAAAACTTTCACACCAGCAAATTTTTCTTGTAGACTGCAAAGTATGTCTGCTGTTATGAGGTTCAGAAGTTGCAGATTAGCAAAGTCAGATTTGAGTAGTTTGATTGCAGATCTGCAAGTTTTATTGTAGATTTGAAGTGGTTGCAGAGTTCCAAAGTTCGATTGCAGATTTGAAGTATTTGGTTGCAGATGTGAAATTGTTTCTTGCTGATTTGAGAATAGGACATGCAGATTTTTGAAAAAGTAATTGCATATCAGCAAGTCTTACTGCAGATTTGAAGCGATTTATAGTTGGTTTTTGAAGAGTAAGCTTCAAAATTAACAAATCTCTGGGAAATAGAGTGTGATCGTCAGGTGTAGTAGCAGGGCACGGTATAATAATAGGAAAACAAACACTGGTATTGACATGAATAGATTCGTAGCAATGTGAATAGACGTTGACAGAGGTTGAAATTTATTAAAAGGATTTATTACGGAGAAAAGACTGTTGAGAGATAGCAGGGCCATGAAAATTCTTTATATTGCTTGACATGGGAAAAACATCGGGGTCATTATTATGTTGGTCGCTGGCAAACTGCAATGTGCGCAACAAGTGGACATGTTGATAGGTCAGAGATCAACAATCTGGGCAATCATTGACAAGAGAGATATGATGAGGGTAGGGTGACAGCGTATTGTTAAATTTGTTGCAACATGAACAAATGTTGGAGATATCATTGGAGAGATATGTTGGCTAGGATGTCTATGCTAGAAGCTATCTAGGGGTGACAGACATTAAAATCTTAGGTCTGTAATTGTGTTAAATATGTGTGAATCACTGGAGACAGATTTGGGAAGCATGTATTGTGCTTGGAGATGGGGGAACCATTGTGTTAGCACTGAGAGTCACCCTCGGACTGCAAGAGGATAAGCCCAGTACCCATCAGAATGTTTGGTGGATGTTGGTTTTATGAGTGGAGGTCAAATGGACAAAACTCAGTGCAAGAATGATTTTAATCACAGAAACTCGACAAGCAATGCACAGGGAAGTGAGGGCCTCATTAACTTCAGTCAGTGATTTGAGTTTAAGGGTGGGCAAAAAGAAGACTTAGTGAGAAAGGTGGACAAGTCTGCCATGGGCATCCGGCTTTCAAGCAGCTTGGTGAAGAAAAACTCAGGCTCAAGAGCACTCTTGAACTCAAGTTTCAAACACTGAAATGTGTCACAGCAGCATAATGATCAAACCTACATCACAATGCAACTACAACAACTCGATTGGATCCTCCATGCCCAAGCCTTTCAGTGTAAGGGGAAATAAGATAACAAGGAAGCTAACTAAAACTGGTCACGACACTACTGTAATCAAACCTACATCACAATAGAATCACAACCCTCGATTGGATCCTCCATGCCCGAGCCTTTCAGCGTAAGGGGAAATAAGATAACAAGGAAGTTGACTAAAACTAGTCACGACACTACTGTAATCAAACCTACATTACAATAGAATCACAACCCTCGACTCGATCCTCCATGCCCAAGTGTTTCAGCACAGTTTAAACAAAGAGATGAAAGAAGTTGACTTCTATTAATGCAAAAGTCTCAAATTTGATACATAACCAGAGAACAGTTCTGGCATCAAAATATTACAACATAGGGAGCTCTGCTCAACCAGTTGATGACCTTAACAAAATCTTGAACTGATCTATTTATACTCAGATCAATCCACAACTACCAGGGGTGTGATCTAGCCATTCCATTCAAATCCTTTCATCTGTGCCTCCTTCTGTCAGACTATGCGTGTATCCTTCTGTCAGACGCGAGCTCAGATCAACATGGGCCTGCAAGAAAAACTATCCATAGGGGTACCTCGGGCTGACAGTCTTATGTCTCCACGGGCAAACCCTCCATGCTTTCTAATTACTAAGTGAGTCGAGGTTTCAACCACCAGTCCTTCTTTTCTTAATTTATCTCTCCTCGGGATCGAGGTGAGGCCTAATGCCCCGGGGGCGGCCACACGCTGCCCTCGGATTTGTCGTTATATAAGCACGTGATTGCGGGGTCGTCGAAAGAAGCTTGAACTCACATCGCTTTTGAGCCCGCAATTCACCACCAACTGCCACGTACCTCCCTCGTTGTACCACGGTTTCAATTGTGGGACCGCTCAAGAATTTTATCGTTCGAGCATGTTGCGTCCCTGCAATGAAACGTGGTCGTTGATCTGGTCGCAATCCGTGATCTGGGCGCTCTACTGAATTTAGCACCACCACTAAAATGTACCTACCTGCCAATTTTAAGATCATTCTAACTATACTGGGAGATGGCGCTAATTTTGGCGTTGAACAAGAACACTTCCCGAAGGATGATCTGACGTGGTGGGCTGACGTCACAATGCTAACATGTCATGAAAAGAGAGGTGGCACGTGTCACTTGGAAACAAGCGAATGATATGCCCAAAGGTGCCTGGACTGAGTGCCACACGTTAGCGCTAAATGGATGCCACGTGTCTCTAACAGATGAGTGCCAAGTGTCATTATTGATGAGAGCGCCACATATCTAAAGTGATGACTGCCACATACTTTGTCACTTCAGAGCTCGAGAGCAGTCTGTGTAGAGCTGGAGCTCTGAAGTGAACGACGACCGTCGATCTGAGGACACACGACACTTGATCTTTAACTCCAAGAGAAAGCACTCCAGATGAAGTCGGGGTTGGAGATGCTGAAACTCCCGAAGCCCAGATTCCCGAAGTAAATATTGATCGCCGGATCTAGAGGGACGTGTGGCACTTGATCTTTAACTCTAGGAGAAAGCACTCCGGATGAAATCGGGGTTGGAGATGTTGAAACTCCCGAAGCCCGGATTCCCGAAGTAAATATTGACCATCCAATCCAAAGGGACGCGTGGCGCTTGATCTGTGACTTCGGGCAAAAACACTTCGAAGGAAACCGAGAGTGGGGAAGCCGAAACTCCCAAAGCCCGAACTCCCGAAGTAAATCATGACCATCCGATCATGAAGGACGCGTGGCACTTGATCTGCAACTTTGGGGCTTCAGTCTAGCGCTAAACCTCACGCAAATTTATAATTCTGAATGCCCGGGGGCCGCTAATCAGAACTTCACAAGGGATCTTCGCCGTTGAAAAATGAACATGCCCACTGCTTGTATTTTCAACCCGAAATGGGTTGCTTTTGAATGTTGGCTTTGGATGCTTCTGTGCAACAAAGGACTTGGTCATCCTATGACCCTTTGACAACTTTATGTGATAACACATTGACAACGGGTGGGGGAGAGGTACAAACAACAAAGGAGTAATGTTGTTGGAAGGAAGACAATTCTAGGTGACAAGCATCATTGTTAGTGGTGAAACATACCCTCCAGGAGGCAAATGGGTCTACAAGCATTTCATGCGGGAATATTCCTCAGAACATATTCCCACCTTTTTTGTTGTAACCCCCTGGTAAGGAATAATTGTTAGAAGATATTTACATGTTTAAGCCACTAGCTGACATAGAGAAATGTCCTTCCCTAAAGGTGAGGAAGTTTAAAAATATTACGAGGGAACTAAAGAATGTCTTGGATGGATGAATTGATCAAGTAGAGAAGATGACAACAAAGCTGAGATTAGAATTGAAAGGTGCTCACCATGACCACAAGACAACCCTTGAATGATTCATTGTTAAATTGGAAGAGGTAGGGTCATCACTCCATGATGTGGAAAGTCAAATTCCTTTAATTCACTCTGAGCTTCACTAGTTGATTGACTCCAAGACCAACACTCGAGGGAGTTGGCCAACACAGAAAATGGGCTTTAGGCAGTGACAAGCCAATTTTGCATTATGCATGAAACATTGGCCAGTAAACGTATCCGAGTAAGTGGTGAGTCGCAACTCAGACAACCCTCTCCCTCCTTCGAATTCAGGAAACAATCATCAATCTCCTAGGGTTGTGGACTCTAACAACTTCATCATTGGAGAGGGAATCAGCTAGCAGTTTAAAGGGACCCTCGCGTTCTAATCATCTTGAAAAGATTATGCAATAAATTTGGTTTCATAGTTTTAATTTCAATATGTTTAGAAATGTAACAAGATAATTGATTGGTTATGTAAAGTAAAGATTTAAATGGAATCCATTGTCTCTAATTTTGTTGTTAGATTTGGATGTCAGCGTCTCTTTTTGAAGCCCCTATGCTAGGTCTGCAAGGACATTGTTTTATCATAACTCTCCTAGAAGTCTCAACCTAACAGATATTGTCCAAGTCCATGTAAAAAAAATTAAATATTAATGAAAATACACATTATTGTTGAAAATCATAAATAATGATCCATTTCTCCATTATGAAATTGCTAATCAAATACTAATATCTCAAAATCAGCATACCTGAATGGCTTCTTTGACATAGTTTCTTCTTCTTCACTAGAATAAATTTCTCCTCACATACCTGAATTCTTCTTAGACTTAAAAACTGATAGCACCAAGCGAAGCAATGTGCATTCGACAGCCTAGTATGAGGGAGATGTGTAATATTTGTGCCTGACTTTGACGTGAAACATGGTATAAGTCGGCCCAATATAAAATAAAAATAAAAAAATAATAACCCTGTATGGATGAGATGTGTAACAACTCATTGGTCTTAGGGGATGGTAAATATTATCATCATCATAAATCAAAATATTGAAAAAAATAAAATCTGTAATGTAAAAAAAAAAATTAAGAAAAGAGTACCAAGTGTTGATTAATACACACACACCAGCATAGATCCATCTTAACTCGAGATCTTTTAAGCACTACTTTTTGATCCCTCTCGGTGCTTAATACATCCCGAGTTAAGATGGATCTACACTGGTTTTATAGGTTTGGAAATGCAAAAAATAGGTAAATGCTCATACAAATCTGTACATGCCTATACAGTAAATCATCATGTCTGTACAACTTTTGTTTTTGTGGGTTTTTTCAAACTTATTGCATTTATTTTTTATGCCATGGCAATGAAAAAGAAATAAAGAAAAAGGGGAAATGATATCTTACATGCGAGAAAATGCAATCAAACATATGGGAAATGCTTCACAGGTATTTCACCAACATTCCTCTACCAAAACCATTTCCTGTGCACAAATGTATGGAAAAAAAGTTGTTTTAGTGGCATTGTTGTCAAATCTTTATGCAAGGCCATAAAATGTCTGGAACTCTTGCTTATGCATTTATTGCTGTACTCCACTTTGTGTTTTTGTTTTGTTTAATACTACATAAGTAGAAATATGCCTTAAGTACTCCTACATTGTGTTTTCAAATTAAGTAGTTTCCAATCCCAACAGCAGCTTTTGGTCATCCATGAATCATGAATATGAATATACTTTCCTTTTTTTTCTTTCCTTTTGTTTCTCACCAACAAAACACTTATCACATAACTACGCTTGACAAAGAGAATTATGTTGATACCATCTAAACTTTGAAACTCTGATGTGGCTAACGGAGATTATACAAGGACAGATTTTTGCATGCACCCAGATTATACAAGGACAGGTTTTTTGCATGCACCCCCACTTACTGGGTGCATGACAAAATAATGCAATTCCTAATTGCTTGGTCTTGTGGGAAGGGTGAAGAAATAATTAAGTATTGCTTCCACCAATACAAGAGTGAACTATGTTTTAATGGAGATTTTGGTAAAGATAAATAAACAATAAGTATCATTATGTCCATCCATCTAATGAACCTACCATCCATGTCCAGCTATTAAGCCATGAATCCAAAAGCTTTTTGTTGGAGAAAAAAACAGAATAAAACCCAACAACACTACCAAATAACAAAATCCTTGAGTCGAAAGTACTAAACCTTTACGTCACTATAAATTTAATCAACAAATCATGCAATGCAGTCGTCCACTTTGAGATTAATTAGAGTAAAGCATTGTTTTCAAGGAAGCATGCATAGATTTTAACTTGGAGTTTTTTTTCAGGCTAACAAGAGTCGAGACATGTTATCACAGGATTTGTACTTGTGCAAAGCCTCCACGAGATACCTAAGCAGATACTTCTCTCGTTTTAGTGAAGGAGAGAGGTCCGACACAAGGGAGACTTCCCTACTGACTTCAAGGGATCAAATAGCAATATTAGCCAAGCCTACAGTCCCCTATCTTGGTCACTTAGATGGTTAAGCTAGGTCTAGGAAAGGTGAAGGGACAAATTGGTTTGAATGAGGTAACTGGGCAACCTGTACGAAACAACAAACTCTTCAATGCATAAAATCATCAATTACCAAGTTATATAGCATATCAATCACCTTTAAACGCTAGATGACAAGTAAAACCCATTGCTGTTGTAAATTTGCAGCAGTCAACCAGTTTATATCAGCAATGAATAATTTATAACAGCAATAAGAAAAACAACCTAGAAAATTAGCAATTGACTCTCAAGACTTGATGTGAACATACTTGAGGTGAACTCTCCATTGCGGGCCATGAGACATGATCTTCTCTAGTTACCCCTAGGCATTGGGGGGTAACAAGACCCAAATTAAAACAAGTACTTTTTGGATTCCAACATTTAAGCATGGCTTAGGAAATAGCTTACAAAATAGACATAGGGGATTAAGACCCAGTGTTACCAACATCGGCAGCGACAAAATATCGTCAAGGGTCCGAAACCGAAAATATCGGCAACATCGGGGAAAATATTGGAAAATGTCATAAAAATGAAAAAAATAAGAAAGTGTTCAATTTTTTAAATATCTAAAGCATTAACAACATCAAATAAATGCATTTCCACATAAATATGAAAAGAGAACTGATATATAAGATGTATAAGATGTCTAGTAAACTCGAATATATCACAGATCAACAATGAATCGTGTCCGGACTCTAAAGCCTCAAAATATCATCAAAAAATATAATAAATGTATCTCATCATCATGAGTCATCTACAAAGAAATCGGATAAATAAACTAACAATTCCCTCTACCCCTTTTACAACCAAAGGTGATGGCTCTAGAAATGGATTTTCCTTTAGAGAAAGGAGGCCCTGGGGCTGGCATTGGACTCTGATGTCCTGTAGAAGAAGAAGATGCTAGACTCTAGTGTCCTCTACTGTACTACCAAGTACAACTCGCTCTATTGGAGTTCGTGAAGATATATTCATGTGCATCCATATGAATCCAAATTATTATACACAAATATGCAAAGTCTCTCATGATAGTTGTTAAATTTGGCAACATCGACAATCATTCTCCAATGAGAGGCCATATGGGCCACCCTGAGGCTAGCCAGGGAGATTTGGAGAATCAACCAGTCTTGTGAGGTATTGACAAAAGCCAGGGGGAACGTACAACCTTTGTGAGTCAAACCAAAAGTCAGAACGAACGAGATGCTATGTAAGTCTAATGCAAAAGTCAAGGGGAACGTACAACCTCTATGAGCATAGACAGTCTAGAGCAAAAGTCAGGGGGGAATGTACAACCTCTGTGAGCATAGACAGTCTAGTGGAAAAGTCAGGGGGAACGTACAACTTTTGTGAGCATAGACAGACTAGTGCAAAAGTCAAGGGGAACGTACAACCTCTATGAGCCTAGTCATGCCTTGTGAGCCATGAGCAAAAGTCCCAAGGCATCTAGCAAAAGTTAGGTTGAATATAAAATTCCTATGAGCTAGAAACAAACGACATTCCTAATATTGCAAATGATACAAATGTATTGATCTAGTGCGTTGGCACGTGTAACATTATCCACCATGAAGAGAAATTTGAATTGCCTTGTAAAGAGTCAAGTTGTAGAAGTCAAAATTGCATGTCTAAGTCAAATACATTGTTGTCAAGTTGTCACATGTTGCATGTTGCATGCATGACATGCACAGCATGCATGTCTAGTTTCATGTTGCATGCATGACATGTGCATGCTAAGTTAGTACGCATGCATGCCAAGTCAACAATGAGTTGTAACTGAAGTCTCAAATCTAGTTCTATTTTCGAACTAAAGTGTGAAGCTGAGTTATGTTAAAGCATGCAAACAAGTTCCTAATTCGAGCCATCTACTTCTCCTCTTCACTCCTTTATAAGGAGAGGTTGACCCCTCTCTTCAACACAATGTTTATGCAGGGTAAGGGTGAATGTAGAGACAGCATATAGAGGCGCATATCAACATACAGAGGCAGCATATAAAGGCGCATAACAGTGTTGTCATAACAGCATATAGAGGTAGCATATAAAGGCGCATAACAGTGTTGTCATATTAGCATACAGAGGCAGCATATAAAGGCACATAACAATGCTGTCATAACAGCATACAGAGGCAGCATATAAAGGCGCATAACAACATACGGAAGCAGCATATAAAGGCACATAACAATGTTGTCATAACAGCATATAGAGGCAGTAAAAAGGCGCATAACAGTGTTGTCATAACAGCATATAGAGGCAGCATAAAAGGCACATAACAGTGTTGTAATAACAACATATAGAGGCAGCATAAAAGGCGCATAACAGTGTTGCAGAGTCGCACCTCAGTGCTTTAGAGACAGCATATCAAGGCGCATATCAGTCATTTAGACGCAGCTTCAACAACCCATATCAGAGCTGATATATCTCAGTCTTTGAAAGCAACTCGGATACGTCTATATCAGCAAGGTCTCTTAGTTCTCTGTCGGGTCAGAATCAACTTGGCAAGCTCTTTAAGAGCAGAGTTTTCATGGTGAATGTTTGTAAATGATCTTACATTATTAATGCAATAAAGGAATATCGTTTGTTGGGGGTTTTCTCCCTGTACAGGGTTTCCTCAGGGTATATGTGTTGTTGATGTGCATGCTTACGTATCTACATGATTATTGCTATTCAGTTATGATTCTATAATGTTGAAATGTATTAAGCTGGAATCAAAGTGTTGAAGAATTCAAAGAAATAATCCGCTTAAAAAATCAAGCTCAAAATTTATCATGGTATCAGAGCTTAGGGTGTGTTAAGCTTGTTGAAGTGCAGCAACAGGTGCACACAAATCCAAGCAAGCTTGATTAAGTTTCCAGTGTGAGGTCCAAGGCATCCTTCATTTCAGTCAAGGCCGAGGATAGGCTCGAAGGAGCTGCCAACTTCAATGTGTGGAAGCTCCGGATAACAAATATTTTGCAGGAGCATGATCTTGAGCAGTATATGACCACAGTGGTGGAGGAACCCACTACTAATGAAGGAAGAGCGACTTTCAGGGAGAGTCAAGCAAAGGCCAAGCAAATCATCTTTGATTCAGTCAAAGACAGTATAATGCCGACAATGACTTCGTTAATGACTGCCAAGGACC
>ML778129.1:689746-709801 GCA_009831015.1 Picea engelmannii
TAAATTTTCAAGTATCATTTGAAATAAATAAAATTTTAAATGATTCTAAAACCATTACTTGAAGAAAAGAATTATTACAATTAAACATTTTGTAAAGAATAATATAAATTTTATAAACCAAAACAAATTGAAATTTTTTAACATTATTTAAGATAAATGAAATCTAAAATAATAATAAATTCCTTAATTAAAAATAAATCAATTATTACAATAAAGCATTCTCGTATTTATAAAGTACTAAGCAACATAAATTTCATATATCACAACAAAGTTGAAATGTCCAACCATATTTGAGATAAATTTAAAATAGTTATAAAGTCTTTTATTAAGAAAGAAAAATGATTTCAACGAAGTTTTTTCTCGTGTTTAAGTTGGGCCTCTTAAAGTAATGAAAGCCTTGGCGAGGGTTGAGTAATGATATTGCTCTCCTTAAATGTTTGATGGATTGGAGGCACCCTCAAAGTTGCATCCATTCAGCGTTTGTTGGCACATACTTGGCCTGAGATTATTTTTTTCAAGAAACTTTAGTTCCTGCTCAGAAAGCGAGAGACTTTTTACTTATTTTCCGACCGTTGTGGGCCATTTGCTCGATAAATTATGTGGGCAATTCTGGCGGATTGCTAGCTTCGTGGGACCCAACTCTACAAGACGTGGCTCCATATCTCACGGTGGGGGGCATTTTGTTAATAAGTAGGAGTCTTTTAAATAATCGGGAGATAGCATTACTTAACATCTACGGACCTTGCACAAACCAGAAGTCTTTCTAGAATTCAATGGAAGGCAACAACATTCTTTCTATTAAAAACTTAATCATGGCAAGGGATTTAAATATCCTGCTCTCGCCAGAAGAGGCTTGGGGTGGGTCTCAGGCTAGTATTATGGATGACTACTATACTGATCTATTTTATTCAAAAAACTTAATTGACATCAAACCGGCTAAATTGGTACCCACATGGAGAAATGGTCGCCTTGGTCAGAAAGCAATATCAAGTAGATTAGACAGGGTTTTAGTCTCAGGAGATCTTTTAATTGACGTTGGATTTTACAGGTCTTGGGTTGAATTCCCTTATATTTCTGACCATGCCCCAATGCATTTTCCGCTCGCTTTTAAGATCTACCCTTTTAAATTTAATGAACAATGGCTCTATGAAAAGGAATTTATAGATTTAGTTACTAGGGTTTGGAAAGACCCAGTTTATCTTATTGAAAGGGGAAAACAAAAGAGAATAGTCTGGAAGTTACAAGACTTAAAAAAACTTACCAAAAGTTGGAATAAAGACTTGAAGACCAAAAACAAAGCTAAGTTGATAATGATCGAAGCATAGATTAAAGACTTCACTACAATTCTTAGCGAAGACCATTATAATGAAGGAGAGGAGGCATCAATGAGGCAATTGGAAATTGAAAGAAACGAGTTACTAAGAAAAGAGGAAGAGCATTGGCGTTCACACAGCAGGGAACTTTGGTTGGTCGGTGGTGACAAGAACACCAAGTATTTTCATAAGCTCGCAAGCCATAATAGAGTTAATAAACATATATGGGAAATCAAAAGGGATGAAGGTGACTCGGTCACGGATTAGGAATCCAATAAGAATTAAGTTGTGCTATTCTTTAAGAATTTCTACAGGGCGTCAACTACAATGAACATAGCCAATCAATGTAAGTTGATAGAGTTCTTTCCTCTTATGGTTGATGAAGAAGATTCGAGCACATTGTACAACCCAGTTTCCCTAGAGGAATTGAAATCAATACTATTTCATTGTAAGAAGGAAAAAACTCTGGGCCCAGATGGGTGGACAATAGAGTTTTTTATGCACTTCTTTGAGCTAGTTGGGGAGGATCTCTTAGCAATGGTGTAAGAATCAAGAACATTATGCACTATTGTGGGTGGCCTAAATTCTACATTTTTGACATTGATTTTGAAGGCTAATAATCCAAAAACCTTCGAAGACTTCCGTCCAATTTCTCTGTGCAACCTGTGCTACAAGATAATTTCAAAAATTATCACCAATCGGATTAAACCTCTCTTGTCTAAGCCAATCTCAATTGAACAGATGGGCTTTCTGAAAGGTAGGCGTATACAAGATGCAATCAACACATCTCATGAAAGCCTACATAGTATAAATAAATAAAAAGATAAAAGCCCTTGTCTTAAAACTGGACTTAAGGAAAGCCTATGATTGTATTGACTGGGATTTCCTTAGAATGATCCTTCTCAAAATTGGTATGGGGATCCATATGACCAATTGGATCATGTATTGCATCACTTCTTCATCATTTGATGTCTTACTTAATGGGGAGGCAACATAATTTTTCAGAAGCGGAAGGGGAGTTACGCAGGGGTGCCCTTTATCACCTCTCCTTTAGTCCTCAACTTATTATTGAACAACAATCTTGCGAAAGGAGTTATTTCAGGGATTAAGGTTGCTAGATTGACCAAAATCCTACTTCTTTTGTTTGTGGATGATGTCCTCATTATGTCCAGAGCAAGCCTCTTAGAATGGAGAGAGAGCGACAAATTGATTAGTCATTTTTGTAATGCCTTTGGTCTTGCGGTGAACCTTTCAAAATCAACTGTACATTATGCAAGACTCTCGGATTTAGAACTGAGTCAGTTCAAATCTTTCCTTCATTATACATTTAGTGATCTCTCCAATAGGTTCCATTACCTGGGATATTTCTTGAAGACTGGAGCACACCGCGGAGTAGATTGGGGATGGCTTGTATCAAAAGTTTCTAATAAAATCGACCTATGGTGCAACAGGTGGCTCTCACTGGGTGGGAGATATATATTGGTTAAATCAGTTTCGGAAGGCGAAACAGTTTACTGGATGTCCATGGAATCATTACCTCGCTCGGTTTTAACAAAAGTTAGAAAACTGATGTTCCACTTTTTATGGAATGGACACCTGAATAGTCAGCAGTATCACCTCTATAGATGGGAGGTTTGTTATAACCTAAAAAGAATGGGGGTTGGGGTATCCATAACCTCACTCAATTCAATTTGGCATTGAATATTGTCACTCAGTGGCATGTTTTAACTCAGGAGAGTCTTTAGCATCATGTAATAAGGGATAAATACCTTCAGAACTCCACTCTCATCAATTGGTTCAGAAGGCCAAGTCATAAGTACTTTTCAGCTTCAAGGATTTGGTTAAGTCTCATTCACTCTCTCCTGATTATCAATCATTGGATCACATGGTGCCCTGGAGCTGGTCAACTAATCACTATCAAGCGTGACGGGATTTTGGGCATGGGAAATAGATCCTTTCTCAGTGAAAATATTATTAAAGCACTTAATCTTAGACAAGTAACAACACTTTCTCAAGCTTTGAATGCATGTGACCCTTTTACCTTTGCAGAGATATGGCGGACAAGCGACGAGCTAGAGTTGTTGGGCGAACAAGCTAGATAATGGACAAATTATATATTGGAATTATGTGGAGTGGGGATCACACTCATTGATAACACAAAGGATGAACTTAGGTGGACTGGAGGCGACCTGTCCGGAGATCTTACTGTCAAAAATTGCTACAATGCGATCCTTTCTACACAGACCATGCCGATTTGGAGTGGTTGGAAGTTAAATTGCTGGAAGTGGAGTGTATAACTGAAAATCTTATTGGTTTTTTGGTTGGCATATGATAATAGAATTTTAACATTGAACATTATGTTAAAGAAAGGATGGGTAGGATCATGAATGTGTCACCTATGCAGAGCAAGTTCTGAAGATAAGTCTCACCTGCTCATCCATTGCACCTTTACAAAGAGAGTCTGGGCAATTTTGACGCAAGTCCTAAAATCCAAATTCTCGTGGAGTGGCCAGACCATTGGTGACTGTATGGATGCATGGATTTTGAAAAAGACAACGTCCAAAATTCTTCCATTACTCACGAGCTAATACATCTAGAAGGAGCGTAACTTGGTTCTATTCGAAGGGAAGACACCCTCGTCGATGACTGTTTCCTTTAAGACCATTGGAGCGCTCAACAAAAATCAAATAGACATCAAGCCCCAGGTGTTAAGAATGAAACCATTCATCATACTTCACGGATATACAATGGCCTTTTTCGATTGGGCAACAGTTGCAGGGGGTTCTAGTTGTGGGACAGGGGGTTCTCTGAAGTGTATAGATGCACCGGATTATAGATGGTACATCAATTGTGGAGCAGGGTCCAATACTAAATCCAAATTAATGGGAGCATGGTCCACCCTCACGATTGCAAGACGCCTGGAAATTCAACACCTTTAGGTTATGGGGGATTCCAAAGTGATTGTTGAATGGCTCAATTCAAACGGGAAGCTACAAGCTATCAATATTGAAGGGTGGAAGATTAGAATTCAAGACTTGACGGTAGCCTTCCAAGGTATCAGTTTCCAACACATATTCAGGGAATCCAATGAGGAGGCAGATAAACTATCAAAGCGGGCACTTTTCTCTCCAAAAGGAAGACTTACTTTTTTCACCTGGGATGGAGAAAATGAGGGGCCAACTCACCATTTGAACATTTTCTAATTACTTGATTCCTCTCGGCATTTGTGTGGTTTTGGTTTTCCTAGTGTGGGCCTGACTACATTGTTATGTTATTCTGAGATTACAATCATTATTCACAGTTTTTGGTTGAAGCAGCCTTGTAGTGTTTTCAACGCCTCTTGAAGGGTTGGTAGGGATGGCAGGTTTTGATCGGTGGCTTCTTGTATGTAGTGGGACATTGCTAGTCAGGCGGATCTAGTTATTGCCCATTTTTATGAGGATGTAAAAAAAAAATTATACTTCATATAATTTTTGTGCGAATTTTCTCCTGGAAAAAAAGTTAAAAGTGACATAAATTTCATACATCAAAACAAGAAATCAAAAATATATGTTTATGTTTAGATTAAAAATTCATGAGAATAGAAATATAAAAACAATTTGAGTAAATACCCATGATTTGGAGTGTCAAAAAATCATTAACTAAAAGGTGAACGGTTAATTGATGAATGAATAAAAAGATGGTGTTTAATTTATAGATGTTTATCTAAATTGTCATTAAAAACTTGAGTGACTTAATAAATAGATAAATTGTAACACCATAGCTTTTCCCAACTTGTAATTAATCATTTATTATGATTACGATGTTATGGAATGTGAACAATGTAAATGTATTATTGTTTAGATTGTCAATAATTGATTATGGGGGTGAAGCCTTAAAGTATTGGTCATGATATCACTAGAGAAAAGAGTGAGGAAACTGTAGAGATGGTTCATTATGTCAAAATTACCCAAATTCTCCTTGCTGAAATAATAATCCTTATAATGATCCCAAGGAAAAAAATCAGTTAAAGAAAGAAGGATTGGTGGTTGAACAATCAATTACCCCCATGAATGGAAGCATGGAGAGTCTGGCTAAGGAGACAAAAAACTGTCATCTCGAAGTACCACAGAGTGCAGTTTTCCTGTAGGCCTAGACTCACCCGAGTTCCTTTTCATAGAAGGAATAAGACAAGTCTAGAACCTCCCTAGGGGAAAAAGGAGAGGGCATGCAAGAGAAAGGATACCATTCGGAAAAAGGAAGAGAGCGCGTGAGGCTCTCCAGTGGAGAAGAACTAAAGAATTAAGTTGTTGTGGAAAAGGGGAGATAACATGAGAACAAATCTTGGAGAGTTTGCAGAAAACATGACTTGAGCAGGAGGTCACGAGCTTGATGTTATGGGAGCATCTGATAAACCTCGCAGAGGCTGTGACAGAGAAAGGATCTCTAAGAAACTGCAAATGTTCCCTAGTGATATCATGGCTTGGCATGGGGGTGGCCAAAGTGTTAAGAATGAATGCCTATGAGCCTACTGTTGGGTGGAAAGGAAAACACCCACAGTCAGTTGGTTGGTGATTGACTGTAATAGATAAGTATTTCATATACCCTGTGTACTAGAATTTGAATGAGTGGTTATATGTATGTGCTTATGACAAAAAATTTGCATTGTATGATTAATATTAGAAATGCTTATTGTTCTCTGGTGAACCCCTGCATTTGAATGGTTTATGTTTTCCTCTGCTTAGCGGCAAGAGAACTATTAGACATGGGTCTTTGAATGAATTTAAGAATAAGTTTATGGTTTACGTGATTGGTTGGAAAATCCTTAAGGGAGTTTTCCCAAGGACGGATTTAGTAATGTAAGAATTGGGGCAGACTTTGTTGGAATGCTTCGGTCCTATCGACCCCTCAAATTTACCTTTGTAGGTAACTAAAAGTTTTGTAGATGAAGGGATCTTCCTTCAACTAGTCGTCCAAGTAACTGCGGGCTCATGCCCATGGCCTCAATAAAATTTCGGCTGAGAGATAAGGGTGTAGCCCTCAGAACTTATCAAAAACCTCATATGACTAGGACCATGGAACCCAACGCTACACCCAACGGGAGGTAAGCCTTATGAGTATCGGGGCTTCAGGGGTCCAGAGCTCTGGGATGTTGGAATCCTCATAACACCCAGATTGCGCCAAAGGTGACCAATCAAACTGGTAACTTGATGGATGACTGGCAGTTAGTGGTCAGTTACTCGTAATCGTAGGATTCATCCCCTTGTTAAACCCCAATCCGCTTCTCGGACGCGATGTAACATGAGCCATAGATCTGAGGGTACTCGGGATCTCCCCTGACCATTGGATATTTGTCATGGTCATACTGACGTTGACGACTTCGGAAGAAAAGAGGTGTTATAACACCAAAACCCTCAAATGTCAGACTCACTAGGTAACGTGAACTGTGGATCTAAGGATCCTTTAGGACCCTTCTCGATCATTTGATCGTGGGGACGTGCATATCATGTCGAGAGCATGTGGGGGTCCACACGTCGAGCAATGGTCATGCCATGTGTGGTGACCTTGTGACATAGTAAAGAGATGTCGGTAACATGAGGCATGTGCCACGCATCTTGCCAATGTGTTTTGGGTTGACAGGTGTCCCTCTATGAGTGGTCGAATATTGAAACTTAGGAACCTTTGACTTAGAGTCGTGAGTCATTGATCTGGGAAGTCCATTGAGGATCTCTCCCATTCGTCTGATCATTATTTGGCTCTCCGGCTAAACCCCACTTCGGGTGATTCAAGATGCAAGGCGTGGAGTTTCCCCGAATGTCGAAGTCACGAAGTGACGAGGACCGTTGATCCAGAGATGCTTCGAGATTTCTCTTGACCGTTGGATCTAGATCGTTGTTAGCCCGACACTGACCACTCTGGGAGAAAAAAGGAAATTACATAGCCAAACCCCCGAACTATGAAATCGCGAAGCAATGGAGGTCGTAGATCTAAAGATCTACGTGGACCTGTCTTGATCGTGGGATAAAATGTATTGGGAGGTTGCTGGCAGGAGTTCAAACTTTGGATCTCTTGGTGATTTTGCAGGTAGGAGAGGTTGGAGGCTTCCAGAGGTTTTCAGTCCAGAGTGACGTGGCACGTTGACGTCGCTTAGGGTGACATGGACCCATGTTCGACATGCCACATGTCACCTTGATTCGTTTCTTTACATACATTATATGTCAATTGGAATGTGACACGTGTCCCCCATTGATGGGGCCACATGTCGTCTCTGCTCTATGTCGTGTGTTAACACCCTAGCACACGTTCGCTGGCCTAATAGTTGGTGGAATATGCCAGGGCACTAGAAGTTTGTGACTTTGGAAAACTTGGGAAATTGGGATGCCGGGGTTAATCGGCCGAAGGCCCATACCTACTTGTCCTTGTTTCTACGTTTAACACGCCACCACGTGTAAGTGTGGACCCTTCAAAAGTCTGGGTTTCGAGACTCCAGAGGATATGAAAATAGAGAAAAGGGCGTTCAACGCCAAAAGTCAAAATCCCTTAAGATTGTGCGTTAAACAAGGGTGAATTTCAGTCATTGGATTTAACGGTGGATGGATTTTCACCATAGATGTAGGAGTATTGGGGATTTTTTGGTTTTGATTGGAATAGCCACAATTTTGTCAATAGACTGTCGATGTTTCGGATCCAAATCAGGATCCATCTTCAAGACAATGAGCCTAGGTTAAAAAGATGGGAAGAGCTGGTATAAATACTAGAAGTGTGGGAAAAACTTAAGTGTCGACTAAGTTTTCTGTATAATTATTTAATAAATTATATTCTTTGTAAGATTTTTAGGGTTTCTTATTTTGTTTATTTAAGGTTTATAATAATTTATTATTAATTTAAGGTTTTAATCTTTATTCATGTTCTAGGGTTTAGTTATTGGGTATTAAGTGAATTATTTAAGTTATTTTAGGGTTGAGGTACATTCTAACTAATCTAAGGTCGAGGTATAAACTAAATATTTAATAGAATTAATTGTTTGTTTGAGTTAAAATTAGGGTTTCTTATTTTGGTTGTTTTAGTTTTAAGGTTTATAATGAATTATTATTAATTTCATGTTTTTGTCTTTATTGTAATTAATTATTATTAAATTAATGTTTATGTCTTCATTTTAATTAACTAGGGTTTAATTTTAGGTATTAAGTAAATTATTATGTTATTAGGGTTTGCCCTTATGTTTTTTTAAAACAAGAATGGGTGAATTGTATTAAAAAAACAGTGGTATAACCACTGTAGGAAAATCTACAAAATTTAGGTCCACAACCTGTACATATTGTCGAAAACCAACGTCTTAAGTCTATACTTTTCTCAGAGTCTAAACAATGAAAGAGACTCAAATTTCATGAGCTAACATTTTGAGCCTGGAACTTATCTTTATTTCAGAGAACGAGTTTGACTGCGTGTCTGCACCGGTTGCCTTGTATGAGAGGGCTTTTTCTTTTTTACCACTTTCGTCCAATCCTTGGATTGCTCATCTTCTTCCTTTTCTTGGTCGGCCCAACTTTGAGAAGAAGGTGGTTGTGAAGACATAACTCGTTCCTGTTCCAGAGGAGGAACAGTTGGTTGATCTGGCTCGTTGTTTTTCCCTTCAGGTGTAGATTATGTAGGTAATTCTTTCGATATATGCTGATGAGCCAGCTTTGCACTGTCCCACTAGGTGGATTTCCGGTGAGATTTCATAGCTTTATGTTTCTTCGGATGTTTTTTGCATTTGATAGCTAAATGTCTTGTTTCAAAACATGTTCTACATCTGAAGTTTACATGTTCGTAATCTACAGGTTGAGTTTGTGAAAAGTCCTTACTTTGCAGGATACTTTCTACTGGGAATCCTTTTGAGAAATCCATCTCCACGCAAATCCGGGCGAAGGTGGTGAAGGCAGACTTTGTTTCTGGGCTATGCTGTGAAAATTTCCAAGGGCATTCCCAATGGATTGTAGAGAGGCCTGCCCCAAAGGTGAAGAGGCAGATTTGGGAGCCTCACCCAAACCGGGGCTGAAGGAATAGCGACGGAGGAGGCGTCGAAGGCGGGGGTCAATGGCTACATGGAGAGGCCCGACCTGCCCCAAAACCATGGGCCCAAACTGAATATTTGATCCCTATCTTCTGTAGAAGTAAAAACCACGATAAAAAACCCTTTTGCACATGGGCAAACAAGGGCTTCCTCCAATAGCAGGGGGCTCCAATCGGTAGAGATCCAAGAATGCAGATCTGCTAGACGAGGCCACCGACCGTTGAACCTGCAAACAATAGCATTAGATCTGCAGGAGTCCGCGTTGTTCAAAGCATCTTGAGTGAATGGAACGATGGGGGCAGGGGCCTCTAGCACCACAAGCCCTGGAAGGGATCCTGAACCTTCGGACGACTTGGCATCAACGAGGGCCATAGCCGGAGAAGAATCCGCATGAGCACCAGGTGAGGGCAGGAGGGGAGATCCGTCCTCATACAGAGGTAACCTATGGGGAGAGATTAGCGAGCCACCTTGCATTTGCAAGGGAAAAACCGTGGGGAAACTTCGAAGGGGCGGAGGAGAATACGAGCAACCAACCAGGCTTTGTTGAGCAGGGGGGCCTCGAGGAGGTTGCGAGACGGGCTTGCACAAAGGAGGGAAGGGCGAGCCACCAACTTGGAGAGAAAGTGAATCCGAGGAAGGAGCCCTTCCTGCGATGAGATCAGCCAACGAAGACATCATGAGCGAGCTGGAGGAAGGCTGCAAAGCTAGCGGCGACGCCTAGGGTTTTTGGTCGATATTGGTTTTGGGTTTGCCCTTATGTTATTATATATTCTAAATGTTTATTAATTCAAGGTTAATTTTAAATATTAATCAATTATGTTCATAATAGGAATTAAGTTATTTAAGAGTTTATTAAGTTGTCTTAGATTTTTAATATTAATATTTAATGTTAAAAATATGAGCTTCTGTTCATAGGCGTGATTAGGAGGGGTTTTAATCCATAAAAACAACAATAATCATTGGTAATTTTTATACAATACTTCATTCTATTCAAAACAGAGTATAATTTTTTACAAAAAAAGAACATCAGTCTTTTCAGTAGATGGTTATGTGCCTGTGATCGCAGGTCTATTCATCGATAGCCAGCTATTAAAGAAAATCTCCTTATCCAATGCCAGAGTCAGTTCAAAACAACCTCTGTCCTAGGAGGAGATCCAGAAAATCCCAGCTCATTCTTCTAAGGATAGCTAGAAAAATTCTGAAAAACAATACATTAAAGCAACATAATAGTGGAGGGACCCTCATTGTCGTCCTCCCATCGAGAGAAAATTATTTGACCAATGGGCATCGCCAGCAGAAATTTTGATAATGTATCCGCGACACAGTTATCTTCTCTAGAGATATGGTCAAAGGAAAGGTTCCTAAAGTGTCAGGTGGCTTCATGAGTTCTATCTTTCCATCTCAACAAGGTTGCCGCCTGGAGATCAACCTTCCCATTGAGCCATTCAATTACAATCCTTGAATCCCTAAGAACCAACAAATAAAAAAAGTTCAGTCTTCGAGCCAAGGTGAGTGTTGCCCAAGCCCCCATTAGTTCATCCTTTGTGTTAGAGCCTTGTCCAGAGTTGAGTGTCCACTGGAAAGAGGAACGATTAGTTATGTGGATCATCCCACCAGCTCCACAGAGTTTGTCGCTTTGTTGCACAGCTCCATCAAACCAAGCAATGACTCTATTTGACAGGAGCTTTACGTTGGAGATGCGCAATGGATGAGATTTAACTCGGATATCAGAAGAATCCACCGCTGCAAGAGTTTTGTAGATCACCCGATGAGTCGATGGGCAACCCTTATCAAAGATTGTTTCGTTTCGATCGATCCAGATGTTCCAACAAAGAAAGGCTGGTAGCGAAGGGTAGGAATTATTAGATTTTTGCCAATTGCTAAGGCAAGAGCTAATTGAGTCACCAATCCACCTTGTTGAGAGTTTTAAGCTGAGTAATACATGTTTCCAGACCGCACTAGTAAAACTGGCAAGTCACAAAAAGGTGAAGAGTCGATTTGCAGCTCGCTTTGCACAATGGACATCTACTTGGTCCCGTCCATCCTCGGGCCTGTAAGTTTTACCAAACAAGAACTTTGTTTGTGGACAATAGCCAAATAAATAGCTTGAGTTTAGTGGGGCAATCCCACTTCCATAATTTTTTCTGCCAGGTTTCCTCTATGTTGTCCCAAAGCTTTGTGGCCACTGCATTATAGGCATTTTTAACTGTGAACTTACCGAAGAAGTATCCTCCAGTCCATATGAGCGTGTCCGGCTGGTCTTGGAGGGATATGCCCGATCCAAGTAAGTGCATTCCAAACTGGTTCCACTCAGCCTTGAGGTCCCCTTCGAGCTCCAGAAAGGATCCTTGCAGCCAATCCGTGCCTAACGCTCCTCCTGAAAGTGAGCTTTGTGATTGATAAAGGAAGTGTATCCCTTTACAGTGTAGGTGGTCAAGTAGCGAGGGTGATAACATATAATGTTTGCCTTAGCCCAGAATGGAGTCTCGCCCAAGATCAATTAACTTCTCAGAGCCTGGATTCCACATGATCCACTGGAGAATGATAGGAAGCGTGCTTAAGAGGTTATTCCAAGGCACCCAAAGAATGTGCTTAGGCCGATATTAACCAAATATGGACCTGCTCATGTGGGAGGTATTTGTCCTTTACTACCTTGTTCCAAATGCCTGGTTTCATTAGAACTCTCCAAAAAGTATTCACAGATAGCGCCCTATAGAAGAGGTACAGATTTCTTAGACCCCATCCTCCCAACGATTTGGGCTTTGAGATCTCCTCCCACTTGCAAATATGGAAGCCCCTATGTTGTTTGTTGCCAGACCAAAGGAAGTCAAAAATCATTTACTGAATTTTCTTAAGAACAGAAAGGGGGAAGTGGGCAATGGCCATCCAGTAAATAATAAAGATTCCAGAATAGCCTTAACTAAATGAATTTGCCTCCCATCGAAAGTAGCATGTAACACCAGTGGTGAATGCGGTGTTCGAATTTATCAATCAACCAGCTCCAGTCTGACGCTTTGTAACTGGTTGGCTTTAAGTGGAACCCCAAATAGTTGAAACCTTCCGAAAGGTTTGTAGAGTGAATATTGATAGAGCTTTTAGTTTATCCAGGGTAGCCTGTCAAGCCCCCAATGCCAGGAAAGTTGACTTGTGAAAGTTGATCCTCATACCTGAAACCAAGAAAAAAGTGTTAATAATTTTATGAATCTTGATCCACTTAGACATGGTTGCACCGGTCATGATGATCACATCATCCACGAATAGAAGGTGCAATATTTTGACCAATCTCGAGACTTTGATCCCTGTCAGGTTGCCAATCGCTTTACTTCTTTTCAGCATAATGCTTAGACTTTCCAGAACCAGAATGAAGAGGAGGGGCGACAGGGGGCAGCCATGTCGAAGTCCTCACTCACAATGGAAGGCCTTTGTGGCTTCCTCGTTGATTAAAACAATGAAGAGGGTCGAGGAAATGCAACCCATCACCCATCTAGTGGTAGCCACTCCAAAACCACACTGTAAAAGTATGAGGTGAAGAAAATCCCAGTTGATGTTATCAAAAACCTTGTTGAGATCCAGTTTCAGGAGGATAGCTTGGAGTTTTTTTGTCCTTATACTGTGTAAGCACTCCTGTGTTGTTCCTACAGCATTGAGGATTTGTCTTCCCTTTAGGAAGCCTAAATAATTCACTTAATACCTAATAACTAAACCTTAGAACATGAATAAATATCAAAACCTGAAATTAATAATAAATTATTATAAACCTTAAATAAACAAAATAAGAAACCCTACAAATCTTAACAAAGAATTTAATTTATTAAATAATTCTACAGAAAACTTAGCCGACATCTAAGTTTTTCCCACACTTCCAGTATTTATACCAGCTCTTCCCATCTTTTTAACCCAGGCTCATTGTCCTGAAGATGGATCCTAATTTGGATCTGAAACGTCGATAGTATATTGACCAAACTGTGGCTATTCCGATCAAAACCAAAAATCCCAACCTTTGAAATCTCATTAATCAGTATTGGGGAACTCTGGGACTTTGAGGAACTTCCCCTGTAACCGCCCTCCAGCGGCCATGTCATCACTAAAGGGTGATAACCTTGGTCGAGTCTGTGCCAAGACGAATGGTGCAAATGATGTGAACCCACGGGGGTGCCAGCTAGCCCTTGACCAATGATGTCGGAAGTGCTTTGGAAGGGCATAGATTATAATCCATATCTTGGAATTGAGTATGGTAACAGTCGTCGGAAAGCTCTTGATGAGAAGATGATGATGGAGACCTCAGAAAGAGGAATCAAGATAATTAAGAAAAGAGAAAATTTGATGCCCCATCCCTTAAAAAGGTACATAGGGGTTGGGGGTGTTGCAAAGGGGTATCAGATCTAGGTTACAACACTTGGCCTGATTGGGCTCACGAAAGAGTCAAGTGATTGTTATTTTTTTTCTCTTAGAAAACTTTAAGGGAGAGGGCACCCCGCCCTACCCTACTTATCAGAACATGATTCAAACACAGGCCTGGATGGGTCAGAGAACAGTCATAAGACTAGTTTACCAAGGCTAAGATGAGCATGTTGAGAGTATTACAGTCGTATGGAAATTATTTGCATAAGTTCCTTGAGGAGAAGGATGCAAATTAGAATTCATTAGGGATTTTACCCAACGAGATTGAATCATGCTATACCGTGGCAGAAGAATCTTATCATTTCTTTTGGAGAAATGATAGCGAGTCCTACAAAAGTGGGATTATATCAAGGGGCATTAATAATAAAACTTGGATGCAAATGGAATAAACCTATTTTAAGGAGTACTTGAGTCCATAAGTAAAATCAACTGAATAAGTGGCAGGAATTGCCTAAAAGTGGGCTTATGAAGCCCCTGTTAATAAAAAGTGTTGATTAAATGAAGGATTTGGAATTGGGAGAATGATTCCCCATGTCTAGAGGCCTTATGGAAATATGTGTGGTCAACCTACTTAACCTGTCATAACTAAAAACTATTGTTGGGATAATCCCTCTTTGTAAAATAAAAGAAGTTATGAGGATTGAGAATGAACCTCATGCAAGAAGTGAAATGACATTAGCAAGTTCAAAAGCTCATGGTTGTGCTATGGAAGTGTGCATCCCTATTAACTAAAGGTAGGACTATGCATGAAAATACAAAAGGAAAGTAAGTGGAACTTGTCTCACTGCAGGCATGGGTATATTGCTTGGTGCACGAAGATATGCTGAAATGCATATCACAAAGATAGAGCATGCATATGACATGCATATATACTTATTATAGTTTGGCGTTGAATGTAAAATATGGTGATGTCATAGATCATATGTGTTGGGCGCAGGCCTATTTTGAGGAAATACCCAATTTTGGTAAGGTAAGGCCCAATTTTGGAGAAGAACAGCTGACAGGAAAAACAACAAGTGCGAGGGAAAGCCGCATGCAAAGGAGGAAAGCATGTAAGGCGCGCAAACAAAAAAATCTAACCATGTTACGGTTAGGGTTTTGGTAAGGGATTATAACTACTAAGAATCTTGTAAACTAGTATAAATAAGAGCCTAGGAGGTCTAGGTCGGGGTTCGAAGTGTGTTCCAAGTTAATTATGAATTGTAAGAAACTGTTGTGATACAATTTTGTAAGTTATTGATTTTTAGAAGAGTAAGATAGCTAGATATCAAGGGTTATATCACATGTTGAGGAGCCTGATGTGATCTAGTCCGCCTCACAGAGGTTGTGGAACCTTTTCTCATGATTGTATGATCGAAATTGTAGTGCGCACAATGCCATATATTGTAGAAATCTAAATAAAAGAGCCCGAGAAGCTAGATCTTTGTGGACGTAGCCCAGGAGGGGGTGAACCATGGTATATCATGTGTTATGTGTGTTGTTTACTGCATATTTACCTTCTGTTAGTAGTTAGATTATGAATGGACGAATGGGTCATTCTATTAGATCTTTTAGAATGCATGCATAATCTTAACAGATGAATGAATCTTAAGAATAATAGAAAGAATAACCAGATCATGGCCTGAAGAAGATCGAGTATAATCCCAGAATCCCCACTCTTTCCTAGACTGCAAGCACCTAAGCATTACAGTCACCCATAGAACTATCTCGGGTGAGATTGCGTAATCGTGTGATGTGTTGCCTTCTGGTTTACCAAAAAGGCCAATAGTTTTAGAGGGTTTTGTTGGAAACTTGTTCAGATATGAACCTGGGGTAACCCAAGAAGTAGATAGAAAGAGTAAAAACCAACAAATGGTTCCATTTCCAATTGGAACTACATGGGATTGAGTGAATGGGATCCGTAGAAGAAGCATGTAGAGAATGAAGGTATAAAAAGGGAATGTTCAGACCATGGAACCCAACAAAGGGAGAGATCAAAATATGGTTGAAAACAAAGGAGCTTGAATTTGCGCAGAAGGATAATAGAAACCCTAAGATAACATCGCGCAAATATCTGGACAAGTACATGTTTAGCGGCCTGCATAAGTTTTTTTTCCTGTGATTTCCCGCATGTGTTGCAGGAGTGGATATTACGGTTGAAAGACAACCACCTTACAAATCAAATCAGACAGCTCGAGTGGAATCATGTGGAGATCGTGCAATTACAACAAGTTAACAACAAATTCACGCGCAGTAGATTTCTTGTTAGGTAGTATTGTTGCAGGGTTTATCATGGAATTTGCAGTAGATACCGCGAAGTCTTACAACGTAGTAGAGCAGGAGTTTCTAAAAGGACCTAGAGTTATGTATATCAGATCGGTGTATACTTCAATCAATATTTTATTGTATAACAACGATGTGATGACGATGGAATTAGATAGCTAAACTTCCCTGCGTGCATGGGGGAAGGGGGGAAGCACTAACAAGAGGTGGAGAAATGGAGGAAGAGATGGATAAGGGAAAGAAGAAGGAGGCCAAGGACCCAATCATGATGGAGGAAGATCAAATAAAGTAGATAATGGCAACAACTGGAAAGACGCGCAGTGGAGTACCCTACCAATATAAGATGAATAACAAGAAGAGAGCCATAGCTGATAGAGAGGGCTTGGAAAGTGATGAAGAAGAGGTAGAGGATCTCTGAGCTGTGGAGCAGATTGAAGAAATCTTGTGCGCAACATATGAAAGGAAGACAGGTGATCCAAGGGTAAGAAGAAAAGGTAGAACTCCCATCCATGTCAAAGTCAGCGTAGAACCCATAACCCCATGTGCGACTAATACACCATAAAGAACACCACCATTTAGACAACTGAAATTTAGTGGAAGAAAGACAACAATAAGTACATCCAAACAAGGAGAAACAACTGGAGGATCCAATTCAGGAAGTAGTAGTCAAATATCTACACCGCGCGGAGGTAGTAGTTCATCACAGTTCAACATGGCAGGACATGATCCCACCATCAGGTTACCAAAATTTTGAGGAGAGGCATCTAAGGACCCTAAAAAGCATTTGTTCATCTGCGAGAAGATCTAGGAAGCAAAGCATATCACATATGAGGGTACAAAACTTGCGCAGTTAGCTATCACGCTAAGAGACCATGCACTGGATTGGCATATGAGCTTAGTTATAAACAATCTAGCCGGAGTAACAAGGACTATTGCAAATGTGAAGAAGCTATTGATCAATGAATTCCAAAAGCCTATCTCAAAAGATCAGTACATGAATGAGATGATTGAAATCAGACAGAAACCAGGTGAGTCTGTTTGGGAGATTGATCATAGATTCAAATGAGTGAAGGGTAAGTTGAAATATGTCAAGACTGACATGCAACATATGCATCTCTTTGTGAATTCACTATTACCACACTTGAAATACCCATTAAGACAACAAAAGTTTCAAAACTAGGAAGAGGCTTTGCAGGTAGCCTTACAACTGCAAGAGAACTAGTATCATAAGACAGATCCAACAATAGAGGAGTTGAAGGAGGATCTGAAAAACCTCACATTTCAACTGAACCAAAATAAGGGCAAAGAGAAAAGAGAAGTTGTTTGGTGTACCACATGCAGGACAAAAGGACACCACAAGAATGAATGCCCAACTTTCGCACAGTACATGGCAACAAGAGTACCAAACCTTTTGCCAACAGGAGGACCATGGTGTGAGATCTATAAGACACATGGGCATGATCCATATCATTGTCCAATGATGCAGAAGTACCAGACAGTACCCAAGAGTTCATACTACAATTTTTGCAAATCAGTGGGTCATGATGATAAAGACTGTAGGACAATGGAATTGACGAGGGAAAGAACTTCAGATGCCTATATGGTGCAAGCAGAAATGATGACAGGGCAAGTTGCACCTCCGTTTAACCATGTACCACTTCCATACAACATTGTGCAACAACAATATAACACTGTGCAACCACAATATAATAATGCACAACCATAGTATAACCCCACATTGTATAATCAGGTTCCTTAGTACAATGCATAGTGAGGAGATCGAACTAGCTACAAAGGTGGAGGATGAGGTAGAGGAGGATTTGGAAGATGTAGAGGTCCAGAAGTGTGCCACAACTTCCAATAGTGAGGACATTATGAAAGGGAATGTCCACTTCCACCTGCGACATGCATGTACTATCATGCAACAGACCATGACACAAAAGAATGCCCAACACTTTTGGGAAAAATTCAAGAAAAGAGGAACCAAAACAATCAGAATGTTCAGTGGATCTCTATAGAGGCTAGGGATGATGGAAGAAATATCAACATAGTCACGCGAGGAGGTGCTAAGACAGGAACTAACGCAGTGAGACAGGATCCAGCAAAACACCAATGGGTGAAGAAAAATATAGAAACATAGAAGTAGTTTGATGCGCGAAAAGAAAAAGAAACATTCGAGGAGGCCAGATAAGAGTTTCTCAAACACGATCTTGCGTCTACATCAGCTGCACAACATACTCATAATGTACCAATGTACGAGGTGCCTTCATAAATGGGCCACACCAACGAAGCACAACCTTTAGGGCAAGTAAGTACCATAAAGAATTTTCTGCAGTCCTTTGTTAAACTACCGAATGATCCATCATCTGTTAAAGTTTTGAAAAATATGTTATTAAAATGTAACACAGAGGTAGAGGGGAAGTTAAAGCAGAAAACAATCAATCACCTCCATACAAGAAGGAGGAAAAACAGAGAATTGAGACTGAATGCCAACATTGGAGATTTCAATATGGGGGATATTATACTGGCCTTAGGCTCCGAAGTAAATGTTTTACCTAAGAAGACATGGCAGTGAATGGGAGAGCCCACATGTTGGTTATGTAGCATGATTATCTTCCTGATGCAAAGGCCTTTCTTTTTAGCCGTGTTTATGCCCCATGAAGACTTTACACCCTGGAAGAATGTACACTTGTCCACACGGGGGAGTGCAAGGGGGGATTGCCTCACTTGCGGGGTCCGGGAGCAAGCGAGCCCTCGAAGGAAAAATTGCCTTGTAAATGTATATTCTAATTTCAAGTAAATTTGGATCGTTCATTATAAGGTCGTAGATCTCACGGTAGAAGTTATGTTAGGGTTTTTTCCCCTAGAAGGCAACCCTATTTTATGAAGGAAATGTATTGCGGCTATGTATCATTGTGAATATTGTATTCTAAGAGAGAAGACTGCAAGAGAAAGAAGAGGAAGTTACAATGGGTGTGTTGTATGTTGTGTCCCTTCATTTGTTGGATAATAATAAAGGAAGGACCTGGCAATTTCTCTGGTGGACGTAGCCCACACTGGGTGAACCACGTATATATGTGTCTCCATTGTATTGTTTATTTTTTGTGTTTCATTTCCGCATTTGTTTTTATTCTATTCCTCTATGATCTTATTTTTCTAACACCACACTAGGTTATTCACCTGTCCAGTTGAAGTTAGCAAATCAACAAAGAGTTCTACCAATTGGAAGGCTTAAAGGTGTGACAATAGATCTAGATGGAGTGCGCACTAAGGCAGACTTTGAAGTAATAGAGATTGTAGATGGCACAACACCATATCCAACATTGCTTGGACTGGATTGGGCATTTGATAACCAGACCATAATAAACTTGAAGACAAGGAAAATGGCATTTGAATCAGGCAAATACATAGTCATTGCGCCATCAGATCCTTAAGAAGGAGAAAGGTTTGTAGAACCCACATGTTTATATCTAGAAGAAATCAACCAATTGTACAGAATTGTCACGCGCGAAGAAGACTATGTCAACCCAACTGCATATGGTCTACTCAGTTGGAGAAACATCACATTATGTGTGTTAGAAAAACAGGACCGTGGAGCAATAAAATAAAACAAATGCGGAAACAAAACACATAAGATACACAATACAATAGAGACACATATTTACGTGGTTCACCTAGTGTGGGCTACGTCCACCAGAGAAATTGCCAGGTCCTTCCTTTATTATTATCCAGTATATGAAGGGATACAACCTACAACAAACCCGCTGTAACTTCCTCTTCTTTCTCTCACAATCTCCTATCTCAGAATACAATATTCACCATCAACCATAACCGCAATACATTTCCCTCATAAAAGAGGGTTGCCTTCTAGGGAAAGAAAAAACCCTAACATAATCTCTACCGTTAGATCTATGACCTTATAATGAACGGTCCAGATTTACAATGAAATTACAATATACATTTACAAGGCAATTTTTCCTTCGGGGGCTTCGCCCCCAAACCCCCGCTGGGGGCCCGCTTGCCCCTAGACCCCCCATCCGGGGG
>ML778129.1:727791-743932 GCA_009831015.1 Picea engelmannii
CTGAAAGTAAAAGACCTTTGAATCAGGAAGATAATCAGGCTCCACAACCAACAATGTGCTACGGTGGATAGGAGCTCCGGGACTCCGGCTTCGGCGGTTTCCAAAGCACATCTCATCAAATTTCCCAAAGTGCCAATTCACTAGAGATTCTCTCTCTTGCTTCCATGTGTCATCTCTCGATCAACGATCAAGATTAACTCCAACCTTCGAGAGTTCTCTACTCACAACAATATGCAACTGAATTCCTTTGGAGTACCACTCTTTCGGACTATTGGATTTGGCACTACACATCCTCTATGATCAATGGTTGAGATGGACTCGGGACTTCGGGCCTCCGGAAGTCCTTGACCTCAACTACTGATGCCTTGAATCCTCCAGACCATGGGATCTACTACCGCGTGTCCTCTCCTGATGAACGTTGAGGATTTACTCTGCTCTTTGGAGCTTTGAGAGTCTTCATACTCAACATCTTAACCAAGTTTCTCCAGAGTGCCAAGTCTCCAGACTGCAGGATCTGGCGCCATGTGGTAGAACACTAGAAGCGGACACATGACCCAATCTGAGGGGTGACACATGTCAAGCTCTAAATGGAAAATTGGTCTTTTAAAATCACAAAACACACTGACATGTGTCACACATCCTGTGTGTGCACGTCACCCAGGTGACGTCACCAAGCCATGTCACTTCGGAACATCGGGACTTCGAGATCCCAAAGATTCGGAGGTCCGAAAGTTTTTCCAACAATTTTCCCCCAAATGTCGAACTCCCAAACTTCTTAACCTCTTGGGGCCCACGTAGTACAATTGTCACCAATCAAAGTGGTGACACATGGCCCCATTGTCGAGTGACACGTGTCTAGTCCCAATCGATACCAAGGACCTGTCAAAAGTACAAAAATAAGTGACACATGGCAGGCTTGGGTAGGTCCACGTCACCCTAAGTGACGTCATCATACCACGTCATATTCGATGCTTCGAGACTTCGGAGATTTCTTGTCATCAACACTTTCTCAAAACTATCGTACTATCGAATAGGTCCACGTCACTCCAGTGATGTCATCATGTCACGTTAATTCAATGAACCGGGACTTCAACGATTCTTCACATCGACACATTGTCAAAACTCCTAAACTACCGACTGTTGACAACTGCTTTTTGTTGCTTCAGGACTTCGACGATTTCTTCACCGCGCAACCTCTAATGGATTTCCCCAAACACAGAACCGTTGAACCACAAGAGAAATCCAACGGTTCTCCTCCTCCTAAATTATCCACGACTAAGAATCACTCTGGGACTTCGGAGGATTTTGCTGCTGAACACCCCACAACCCCCAGAATGTCGAATTCCTAATGTTGCTTAATTTGTGGACATGTGTCCGTGGAAATGGATGGTCCATATTGGTTCTGGACTTCGAGACTTCGATAGTTTTCTCTGGTATAGTTTTAAAACGGTCAGAGGGGCGAAGTCTGAAGGACTTATGTGCTTAACCTTTGTGCACCTTCTCTAGATCTGACGATTGTGGGGGATCTGTCTTCTTCCGAACAGATCCAGCGACCCAAATTTAAATTTGTGGTCCAATACCACATCTGTCGTGGTTTATCAAACTATTATACCTTCTGAGCTTTTGAACACAACCAAGGTGTTCCCTCATCGCCCTCCTGCCACTATATACATCAATTCCTTGTGGGATTTTTGACTCTAAATTCCACATTTGTGGCCCATACAAGTTCAGTGTTGAAACCATGGGCTTTGATACCAATTGTAACATACCAAACCACCTAGGCTAGGTCATTCCACTTGAAACTATCATTCTTTGATATCAATTTGTAACGTCCCTTGGTCACCCAGGCCAGGGACACGCCACTACTTCAAGAACAAACTGACTAAGTTCTGATATAGATTTGTGGCACACCCGAGTCTTAAGCCATTGGGTTATGCATGCCTTGTTCAAGCTCATAAACATATATATCTAATGCAAATTTAAACAGACATAAACATTCTGTTACAATATAGATTAATGTGGAAATAACAATAAGCCTACACATGCAACATATACAAGCAATACTCATAACATTATAACACATGTGCAAGATACACAACATACAATTAACATAGAATTGCTACTTATCTTTTTATGAGAAGACCACCGACTGCGTGCAAACTTTCCATGAACCTCCCAGCCTTAGACCACACTGATCCAAGTTATCAGCGGTGGATCACCCCCGAGATGGGACTAAACTCCACCCAGGGTAAAGGAAATCCAAGGCTAGGCTGAGACTACAGAAAGTTGCACAATGAAACATGAAGGATTCCCTCCAAGGAGCCTACTTACGCTCACTGCTCACAAACTCTCATTCCCCACATGTCGGTCCCACCTCAGGAATACACTCCTTCACTGTTCCACTTCCCTTCCAGGGCTTCAACAATAGGCTGGATCAAGAATTCTCAGAGCTCTGTAGTTGTTGTTATCACCAAAAAATCATCCGCAGCATTACAAACAACGGTTGAAGAAAGACATCAGTTCCAACAAAAATTAGTACACCTACAACACTAAAATCCATAAAAAAGGGCATAAAACTATATACTTGGTTCATAAATCAATGTGTGCAAATTCACCAAAGGAAGCGCACGCACTATGCGTAGGCTAACACAACCCTATTTGCGCACTGTGTGCAGGATGCGTGACTGTCTACAGGAAAACCAACACACTTCTCATGAACGTCACATTTTCGAATCTTATCGGCCTCTCAACCACTTCCAGTCCGACCCCCAAAACGATTTGACACTCAGATCTGAGTGAAATCTAGCTTGAAGGCTGGTCAAGGGCTAGGAAGTACCCTCAAAGGCCTATTGTTCACATAATGAACCAATTATATCTTTCCATGAATGGACACTATAAATATGTGCCATGGGTGTGCTAAGAAAATAAGAATTCCAAGATATTGTTATGCTGCAAGAATTCTTCTTAGAGAATCCTCATTTCTCTTTGAATCATTCAAGCACTATAACAAGGGTCATTCCACTCACCTCTTGAGAGGATTGGCATTGTATTTCTTCACCATTGTTACTTGCCATTGTATGAAGAGAAGATCTCTCTATTAGGGAACTCAAGAGCCCGCCCAAGGAGGAAGAGGGGATTCATAAGTCCCTGCCTTTCTCTACAGTGATCAATATATTCATCCATTGGTAGCTATATGATTATCATTTTCATTTTTCATGGTTCTAGTTCTTGCAAGTTTTTCTAACATTTGTTTCCTTTTATTTTTATTTCCTTGTTTCATGCATGCTTGATTATCTAATCAACTCACAACTCTCTATCTTGTTTAGATGAATCAACTAGGCAAGTAAGTGTTTTGTTTTTTCTCACCCATGTGACAAAACCAACACAACAACTCCTGCTAGACTCCCTCTACGAGAAATCACTTCCCCAACAATCTCTCTCACCTGGAGAGAGTTGTTCACAGGCTTGACAACCTGCTTCTTCAACCCATGGGTCTGACAACCCGCCTCTTCAAACCACAAACCTGACAACCTGCTTCTTTTGTCCAACTCTTAAGTCAACTAGGTAACCATAGTAGAAAAATCGGGTAAGGCAAGGGACGACTCAACAAATTACAGAGGTTCACGATGGCAGAGGGTTCAACAATGGCGGAAATGGCTGATTTTGTACCTGCTCAGTGCGTGAGGGAATGGGACAAAGGATGGCCATAATGGTGAACAAAAACCCCAATGATCGAATTTCCCACATAAATATGCATGCATCCTGGATGACACTTGGCTCTCCAGGAGCTTGTTCCTCTCCACAAGTAATTTGTTTCTCTCCCCAAAGGAATTTAGGATAACAGGTTATGTCCAACCTTAGTCTTTTAGGAATATATTATAATATTCCCTTGAGTTAAGCTCTCAAGCTTAGCCCCTTTTTTCCTAGCCTCTCAGCCCCCTTCCCTTTCTAGTGGAGCTTAGTCCTCCATAACTCTTTCTTCGTGGTTGGTCTACACCCAACAATGTATTTTTATTAGTGATCTGCATAATTACATATACAAAAATAGGCTCATTGGCCTTTGCATTTAGGCTTTCCGGCCTAATAAACACATAAGCCTCCCAACTTATAAATACTTGGCTCACTAGCCTATAAACAACATTTAAACATCATCACAATTCAACAAGGGCTTGAACTTGGGGTATTACAACCAATCTGGAAACACCAAAATTGGCATTGTCACCATTTTCTCCTTCAAGATGTCCAAACTTTGTTGGCACTCATCATTCCACTGAAACTTGATATCCTTCTTTAAAAATTTCTCCATGGGCTTTGTTGGGATCCAATTTTGTAATATTTTAAGCTACACAAATACACTCATCATTACACCTTCTCCCTGCATTTTGCCAATAATATATCCCTGATTACACCATAAACCTCCATTATCTCTTGTTATTCATCTTGTGTGGTTAATACATAATTTTCCATATTTTTAGTGATTAAAAGGATGATTATACAATAGTTTTGTTGATGATGGTTTAATCCTATGTTTCTATGTCCAAACAATATGTTCCTGCACTATTCCCACGCTAGAAGTCTTACGGTACCCACACTGGAAGTCATTCGGTACCTACATTGGAAGTGATCTGGTACCTGCACCAGAACATTCCATAAACCATGCGGTACCTGCATAAGAAGTCAGTCGGTACCTGTAACTGAAAATATCCATCTGGTACCAGCATCCTACAATCATCTGGTACCAACATGGCCATCTGATACCAGCACAACCATCCGGTACTAGCACCCTATAGTCATTCGGTACCATATTATAGTTTGAAATATTGGCACACTTCTAGAGGAAAATCAGGGACATGGGTTTTTTCTAGAGCGACGTCGACATGTAGAACAAGTCTGCTAAGAGGCCAACCCGCCAGGATACCGAACATGTCTGCTGGAAATGGGTACCGACCTGTAGTATGACTAGGAAAACTCATAAGGGTGTTGAATAAGCTCGTGGGCAATGGGGCATTCTTCATGTTAAACATTATTTTATCCATCCCTATGACTGTTAATGATGTAAACCTATCTATTGCCTTCATAGGGGTAAGTGGCCTGAGTTCCTGAAGAGAGAAGGGAGAAGAACTTTTCCTGAGAAAAGAAGTTTCATTTTCCTTTGTAAAAACCCTATAAAAAAGGAAGTTTGCAGGCTGCTATATAGGCAGGGTGCGAGAATGCATGATTCTCGCAGGTTGCACCATAGCTGGGTTGCGAGAGGTTCACAGGTTGCTCTATAGGCAGGGTGCGAGAATGCTTATACGTGGGAAAAATGAGTGTTTTCTCGAATCTTCTAGAAGGAGAAACTTCCATGGTCAGGTGGCATCTGAATGGTTTGGATCTTACTCGCTTTCATGATTTAGTGGGATCATCCTAATCTCCTCACCTTATCCTCTTCAACTTATAAAAGGAGAGGAGCTCTCATGGAGAAAGTTAGCTTGGAGATTTTGGGATTAGCTTGGGCTAAGTTGGATTTGGCCTGGAATTATTAGCTTGGTTACAGTGGTTTTGAGTTTTGCCTTTGTCAAGATAGATTGTGAATACTATTAGATCTGTGCTCTCAGAATTCTTGGAGTGAAAGTGTGTGGGGAACGAAGGACAGTTGGAAGGGACCTTACGACATCAAGGCCATGGTTGTAATCTCTCTTTCACATTTAATATGTTACAGTAATATGATTCTTTCCTATAAAGCTTGTTGTGTTTTATTGTATGATTCCTTGATCACAGACATAGGTTTATATTGAGTTTATGCTATTGCTATCACTTTGGCTGGTTGCATTCTTTTGTAGGTTCATCATTGTATGAGCGTTGGAACAGAGCTAGGATGGCGATGGCGAGAGGAAGCGGTATTTAAACGATATGTCACCCATCCCTCTTTAGTTAGTAAATTCAATATCTAAAACTTAAGGAAAGCGTCATGTTCTGGTGTGTTTTGTTCTAGATCTAGGTGGATCTAGGGAGATTTGTTAGTGTCCGCACCTATCGATTAGTCCGATAACACTTCCTGGGGAGGATATTTATTAGATGTCAAAATTACCCCATCAAAGTACTGAACAAGCTTGCTGGCAATGGGTTCCGATTTTGATATGCCTAATCTATATTCATCTATATGAATGATATACTTGTGTAAATCATTAAGAAGAAGCATGCATGGTTGAACTAAAGGTGAAATAAAATCTGTCTATTTGCCATTTGAGAATAACCCTAAGTTGACTTTAAGACCCTATCATCCAACTCATACTATATCTAAGATGTATTATCTTAAGAGTGGGACCATGATCTTAGAAGCTTAATATACTCAACTATGAAATTTATCTTTGTTACTTGAATGACTATAAATCTTTTGAGAGTGAAAAGGGTTGACCGACTTCCTATGGGTTTTCATTTGTTGAGACTGTTGATACTCTTTTATTTTCCTTTCTAAATGAGAAGAACAAAATCCCTACTCTAATTTATACAGGACTCTTTGAGCATAAGTGTTGCTAATCTTTTGATGAAGTTAGTATAAGCAAGGAAATAGAAATCTCTGCTATAGAACATAAAAGTTTGTTATACATAGAGGAGGAATATTCACAAGTGACCTTTGAAAATGATTTCATTTCTATGCATTCATGCTAATGTGGCATTAGATGTAATTCATGTTACGATCAATTTGTATTTTCATGATCTTATGATCTTCTTTCTCTGTGTTTAGGATTAGTACTCATAAATTGTGTGCCCACAATTTATTCTGTCCTTAGAAGCTCTCAAATTGGTATCAGAAAGTTTGCATTAGTTTGCATGAGTACATGCAAATCCTTGGGTTTGGGGGTGTGAAGAGATCCTCATATCTCTTCCAGATCTTTAGATTCTTGGTAGTATCTTTGGCATCTCCAACATCTTCAACCAGTTTTTTTTCTCTTTAGCAGATCAACTTCTGTTCTCTTCGACTTTCATCAGCTTCCACCAATTCTCAGCATTGCTCCACTTCATCTTCAAATTTCAGCAACTCACATCATGATTCTACGGACATTTCATCATGTTCTGCATAGTTTCCACTTTAGCATGCATTAGAATTAAGAGCAAAGGTAACTCGACGTAAAACTAGTACAAATCTTTTTTATTTACTAAGAACTTGGAAAACATGATGCATAACCACTATTACCCACTCCACACTCCACTACGCATTATCACAACTACTCAGTAAACCCTCCATCTTCACTCCACTTGTCATAATGAAAAATATACTCTCATGATAAGACCAAGTAATGAAAAGGAAATATGTAGTATACAAATACAAAGCAACATCTATAGTGTCTTATCCTTGTACATCATAAAACATTCTTAAGTCATCTTAATGTTTTGAATAAGAGGATGAAATCATTGTTTCCTATCAAAACAAAGAACCACAAAGTAAATATTGGTCTTAAAATTAATGTAAGATACAGAGTATAAAGGCACCCAAGTTCAGATGACCACCATCACCATAATTTTATAAACCATTCTCCACATGCATACCATTCATCATCACTCTGATACCCCATCCCCTGCTTGTCCTCCATTTTTATGATAATTTTGTTTCTTCGTTTGGAAATCAATCTGTGATAATTTCCAAAGTGTTGCCGCGCAATAACCAACACCTACACAAAGAAACAATGTCACATAAATCTATAAGCAGAGTATCATAAGTTATTCACCTTGTTTGCATGAGGACATGCAAATCTTTGGGTTTGGGGGTGTGATGGGCTCTAGTTTTGTCATATTTTATGCTACACAAACACACTCATCATTACACCTTCTCCCCACATTTTGCCAATAATATATCCCTAATTACACCATAAACCTCTATTATCTCTCGTTATTCATCTTATGTGCTCAATACATAATTTTCCATATTTATAGTGATTAAAATGATGATTATAATATTTTTGTCGATGATGGTTTAATCCTATGTTTCTATGTCCAAACAATATGTTCCTGGACTATTCTCGCACTATAAGTCATCTGGTACCCGCATTGGAAGTCATCCGGTACCTACACTAGAAGTCATCTGATACCTGCACTAGAACATTCCAAAAACCATATGGTACCTGCATCGGAAGTCATCCAGTACCTGTACCCTAAAATATCCATCCAATACCATCATCCTACAGTCATCCGGTGCCAACACAATCATCTGATACCAACATCCTATAGTCATCTGGTACCAAATCATATTTCGAAATATTGGCACGCTTCTAGAGGAAAATTAGGGACATGGGTTTTGTCCAGAGCGATGGCAGCTTGCAGGCACATGTGGTAGAATTCACCCAGCTCACGCATGTGGACCTCCATATCAGGGGGAACGATTCTGCAAAAATTAGTAAAAATCTCAAACTGTTAACTTACTCCTCGATTTTCTTGCAGATGAAGACAGATCTCAAAATTCTAAGATATGGGTTTTTTTCCAGAAGGTAAAAAATTGTGTACAATGCAAGAAATTTTTCAAAATTCGAATTGGTTTGGAAGATATGGGTGGATCCCCAACTCGAATTTGCCTAAATTGATGAAAAACCTAGATTTTTGTGATTTTATTCCAAAAATTGTAAAATTGGTTTTAACCAAAATATGAGTTTGGAGAATTTGGTTGTATCCATTCCTCCATGGATTTAATGTATAAATAAGAGCCTCATAGGACTGAGGAGGGATCCATTACATTATCATTCATCATTAAAATAGAGAGAACTTTGTGTGATCTTCTTAGTGTAATTTCTGAATTTGATGAAATAAGAGAGTTTAAGTCTTTTAGCACATAAGCATTCAAGGGGACCGATTTTCTTGTAGCAACAATTACCAATTGGGAAGGGCCCCTCAAATTGGTAAGCATGTTGCTATTTGTACTTTGGTTAGTTAGCATTTTTTATTTTTTATTTTCTATATTGTTTCAATTTGTTTAACATATTAGAACTCAATCAAATGCATTTCCAGATTTCCAATTTAGTCTTATGAATTCGAATTTAGTAAAATAAATCAAGTTTATTAGACACTCATGATAAATTCTCATTTGTGAGCAATTCCATTTCATTTTTGCAATGTTATTTATTGTTTCATTTAGTCATAGAATTGTTGTTTTAAATTTGCTTTGTTACTCTGTTTTACAAGCACTGTATTGTACAATAGCATTTATGTATTAATTTGGATGTGTGTATAAAACAATCAAAAGAAAAACGGAACATTCATCCATATATTTGCAGCCTCATCCCTCTTGCATGAATTGATTAAGACCATACTCTTCTACCATATTTATATAATCTATTCCATATTCATCAACATTCTTTCCATTAATAAAATATATATCCTCTGTCAATTAAATATGCTCATATCATATTTGAAATTATATATAGGTATTGATTGAAGAAGGTATTTCACCTCATCCCATCATTGATTCTTTATGAAGGATATTTTCCTTTTAGTCAGTCATCTAAACCATGGAGAATCAAAGTCACTTTCAGTCCATTCTTTCATCTCTTTTACGCTTCTTACTGTTTTAAGAAACTGTTTGTTTTACAAAGAATCATCCTATGCATATAGTGTTTAATTGCAGAAATAAACACCACCTCTCTCCTCATTCATCTTCTTGAGTATTTGTTGGGCTCCAAACATGTCATATTTTGTACCATGTAAAACCCCCATTCATAAGCTATATTCCCGCACTCTTGATACATTTTATAGCCATTATCCCGTCACTTACCACTAGTTACATCCATTCTACCTTGTGGTTAATTATTGTTGTTTTCTTGTCTTTTTAAGTGATTAAAGATGTTTTTAACATGATTTTATCGATGACGGTTTAATCCCATGTCTCTATGTCCAAGAATCATGTCCATGTTTCGGTACCTGTACTGTTCCTGTTCTAGTACCATCATGGTCATTCGGTGCCTACGCTCATCTGGTACCAAAAGGTTCTACATTCATTCGGTACCTGCGCTCATCCTGTACCCGTGTTTATTTGTCATTTGTGCTCATCCAGTACACATACATCCGGTGCCAGATATAGTTCAAAAATTTGGAATGCTTCTAGAGGAAAATCGGGGACATGGGTTTTGTCTAGAATGACATCAAAATGCAGAATCGTGGGGCATAATTCACCCATCTCGCACGCGTGGACCTCCAACTCAGGGGGAATGATTCTGCCAAAATTAGTAAAAATCTCAAATTGCCAACTTGCACCTCAATTTTCGTGCAAATGGTATCAGATATAGAAATTCTACAAAATGGGTTTTGTCTAGAATGTCGAAAATTGAGTGTATCGCGATAATTTTTTCAAAATTCGATTTGTTTTGGAAGATATGGGTGGATCTCTAACTCGAATCTACCCAAATTGATGAAAAACCCAGATTTTTTGAGATTTATCCTAAAATTGTAAAAATTATTTTCTGAGTTTGGGAATTCGGTTTTATCCATTCCTCCATGGATTTCATGTATAATAAGAGCCTTATAGGGATGGAAAGAGTAGTCATTATTTTAATGAAGTTTTTGTAAGAGGGAGATTTGATTTTGTGAGAAAGTTTTAAGGAGATGGATGCCATGTAAAAACAGAGTTACATGATTAAATGAAAAGATAATTGTTGCTGATCTACTGTGCATCTCTTTGACTTGATCTGATCGTTCTCAGGTATCACTGACCATCTGAGAAGGGCCCCTCAGTATGGGTAAGTTGATCTAGGTGGATATTAGTGGCCAACCACCTATTCCAATTGGCTCCTCTTGTCAGTTTTTAGTTCAACACATTCTTTTGTACTTCTTTGTAATTGAGGGTTCTACACTTCTGGGGTTGTCTGAAGCCCTATACATCTTCCAGGTGGATATTGGTGGCATCTCCCCTAATCCAACTAGATTATTTTGTATGTTTTCATGTTAGCACATGTTGGCAAATGGGCAAACCTAGGGTTCAACGATTCAACAACGCACCAACAAAACCCTAACTACCTTCCCTTTCGGCAACACCTGTGAAGTAGATGAAGTCTCACCCGAGGTAGAGGCAGGGGTGGTTGCAGGACTCCAGTGTCTGCAACCTTAGCTAGGACACAGATCTATGATTACAACACCTTAACATAGCACTTAGCGGTTGTCTTTCATTAGTACTTAGCCTTTGTCTATAGTGCAGATAAACCCTAATTATAACGCAACACAGTATTCAACAAGATTCAACACATTCAAGCACTAAGCACATCAACATAGATCAGATCTAGCATCTTATTCACATCATTAGGCACTAAGCTATCATATTCATCTAAGCATACATTATTTCACTAAGCATTAATCATATGAGCCATAAAACAACCATAACGCACAAAGCAACCACAACACAGGATATATGTGGTTCACCCCCAGCCTGGGGCTACATCCACCAACTCTTCTTCTCTTTATTGTCTTCTGTCAATCTTCTACATGCACAAAGCCACAAGGTCCTACTCCGCATAGGACATGAGATTTGTGTGCACCTCACAAGATCCTCCTTCCTCGAGCTAGGTTACAACACAAATCCTTTACACAATCTCTTACAGTCACTTGCACTTAGCACATTAGCCTTCACTTGCCCTTAGCACCTCCTATTTACATCACCTATATTTCTATTTATACATTACAAAATGGGCCTAAACATGGGTAAACCCATGGGCCGACATCCCCATACCCGTTACATAATCCCAAAACCCAAAAATCCCTAAAAGGGGTCGAGATCTCGCAATCTCTGCTTCGACTTGAGCTCCGCCTTCGACAGGCTGTCGAAGTCCCAAAATAGGTCAAACCTGACCAAGGATCTCCAAAACATGGTCAAGGGCCAACAGGCCCCCAACACTCACCCATGACTCGTCCCGAATCACTCTAATCTGGGTAGCTCGCCTCAAAAGCCTCAAGCCTAGATTGAGATGCTTCGACCTACTGCTTCGCCAAGGCCTCCTGCTCAGTGAAATCTTGAATAATTGCCTCGTTCACAGGTCCCTCTAAGCATTGTTCTACTGAAGTGACTACTTGTTCTAGCTCTGCTCCTCGACCTTCAATCTCCTCAAACAGTTGGCAAGCTTCGTCCTGGACTGCTTGGAGCCTCTAAGTCACTTCCATGACTTTGCTCTATATGGTATGGACCTGCTGTTGAGCAGTGTGTTGTTCCTGGGATATTTTCATTCTTTCAACTACTGACAGGAGCTTCAACTGTGCCTATACTGTTGTCGCTTGCTGCATTGCCTCCTGGAGCTGTGACTCTAGTGTCTTCAGTTCAGGATCCTCAGTAAGTTGCTCATAAGTTTGCACACTTATATTGCTAAGTTCTTTACATTCCAAAGCTAATGCTCTGATCCTCTCAACTATGCTTCGGACAGTGGCTTCTCTTTGGTATCGCACGTCCTGCGAAGTACTTGGTACTGTTTGTAGCTCTAGATTTGTTATTCTCTGTTGAAGCTCCTGGATGGCTTCAACAGATGCTCCACTGGGTCTTCCTCCTTCTTCTCTAAGCTCATCATAGATTGAAGTGCTCTGCTGACTGCTTCATTTACTCCAACCTGCTTTGTGAGCAACTATTCTTTCTCATGCTAGATCTGCGCTTTCTCCTCTTGGTCTTACTAGCTTTTGACTTCTTCCGCGATGTGGGTTTCGTGGGAGAAACCTTTCTTTTGTTAGACGACTCTGCGTCATCAGGCAGATTCTATGGCGGTGTTACTTCCCTTGCTTCTACTGATCTTCTTTTCCATTGTTCTCTTCCTTGTCTACTTCGTCATCACCTCCTCCTCTAGGGGATTCTGAAGCAGTTTCTTCTGATGCACTGCTAAGCTATTGGACCTCTTCTATCTTCTTCCTTCTGTTAGTTCCATGTGTATCATGCCCTTCACGAGTGATCACCGGGCTTTCGATTAGTTCCAGATCAGACAGTTCTGCGGGGTCAATAGGGATAAGGAGCTCTACATGCCATTCCTTAGTTATTTCTTCTAGGTCCTCCTTTGTGAGTTTGTAATAATTCTATAGTACTTCTTTGTGTTCGTCTCCGCACGTAGTGATGTAGATAAAATGTTTGTCTGCATGGAATTTGACAAATGGCTTGAACCTGTGCAGGGTGTTCGACGTTATACGAGGGACAACCTCAATAGCCCTCTTTAGCTATAGGTAGTAGGTGTGGAACACTGCATTTGATTTCCATTGTTTTCCCATATCACTCAAATACCAGAGCGAAGTGAACTTCATGGCGAAGGGTTCAGATGGCTCTAGTTCAGGGAAGGTTGCACCTTCCGGAATCTCCCAAGCTATGAACCAGATGAGGATCAACAACCAACTAAAATGGAACTCATAGCCCTGATCCTGAGCTTCGCGACAGTCTTGGTCTAACTAGTTCACTAAGTACTTTGCCCAGTTCATCTGTAGCCCCTCCACGCATTTCCCTGCGAGGTCAATAACAAATCCTGTGACCTGCGTGGGTCTGTTCTTCCGGACTAGCTTACCAACAATCAACTGGAAAGAAAGGCACATTGCGCCATTCTAGATGGAGGTTACCTTGTAGCCTCGCTTCCCCTTCTCCACATTTCCATATATATCTTTAATTTTCTGCACCAGGGTGCGGCCTGCAGCCTTCCCTGGGTAAAAGTCTTGCGGGTCTGGTCCCTGCATGCTCAATCCAGTGATCCAATGGATCAGCGCTAGATCAACGATGATGCATCTGTCTAACCACAAGTAACTGCCATGGAAGCTCGACAACAGGAGCTTAACGCACACATTAACCTCCTGGTGGCTTCCAAAATGGGGTATTTTCATCACGTTCAGGATGGTGGACTGCGCGAGGTCCATAGTCTATGGTTAGGGGATTATCCTTGACTTCTTCCCCTTCATCCTAGTCAAATACCTGTGAGGGGAGAGCATGCTGAAGTTCTCGCGATCTCCTATTTTAAAGTCACTAATATTTAGTGTCATTATCTTATCTAACTGAGGCTTGCCTGTGCGAAGTCTTAGTAAGCACATCATAGTAACAATGAGTTCTCTTGTTGGCTCAGATACAATTCCCGAAAGTGTGCTCGACGCAACAGTCAACGAAAGAAGTAGACAATGATGTAACAGATCCCTCCAATGGACAAGAGGCCTTCAGCAATGCAGTTATGTCCATTACAGCGCAGTGCCAATGGTCCGATGGCGAGCTTGCTGATCATAACTGTTGTTCTAACCGTTCGGGAACGCCAATCAAACGGTTATAATGCCTCCAATGGTCACATCACTCCACCATGGCGAAGTGCCAATCTAAGTTGCTCTGATATTCCGGTGAAGTTTGAATTATGGAGACCTTCCTTCTGCGAAGTCTTCTTTGGAACTTCCTGTAATTTCTCTAACTTTGCTTTCTTCTTGTTGAGCTTTCTAGCCTTCTTCCCTGTGGTTTGCGTCTCTGTATTCCTCTTTCAATTCTGATTCTTATCTCCTCTTGGCATAGTAGCTTCGCGATGTTGGTGGTATTTCCTAAGGTTCAAGGGAAATACTTCTTCTCTGTCTAGGGTAGGTGCTCTACTCTCCTGTACAAACATGTGTTTCAAATCTGCTTGTGTTCTTTCAACTTCGACATCCAGATTTCTGGTTCTCAGTAGCTTCGATTGGTTTTCTTGTTCTTCTAGTAAGTGTGTTATTCTCTTAGCCATGAGGTCTCTTAATTCTTGTTTTTCCCGTTCTAGAGCTTCCTCTTCTTTTCTTCGGGTCTGATCTTTCTTAATCTAGGGTTTTCCTAGTAACATAGCAAATGGGGCATTGTTCTCAATAAATTTAACAACCTCAAATTCTTCTTCTGTCGAAGTTCCATGAGCACTCATAGATGTCCGGGTAAGTCTTCCACATAGGGTTATCAACTTTCCTCTAAATAATCCTATTCCTCCCAATGAAGGAATCATAGTAGGCTTTCCTAAAATTTCTCAAGTTCTTTATGTCATAATATTCACCTGTGTTTCCTCATCCAGGACACAGTCTATGTCGAAGTCTCCTATTCTTGTTTCTATGCACTCTTTTTCTTTGAAGATCTCTGATAAGTTGATATGTCTGTGGTCATTCAGGGTTTCTTTCATTTGTAGTAATACAATCTCTTATTCTTTCTGGGGTTCTACCATGGTCTCAGTTTCTTGGCCTTTCTCAGGGTTTTCTTGTCTCATATTCATTCTTTCAACCTTAGCAATCATTCTACCATGCGTGCACCTCGCCAGATCCTCCTTCCCCGAGATAGGTTACAACACACAACCTTTACACAGTCTCTTACAGTCACTTTCACTTAGCCTTGCAAGTCTCATATAGTATGCACAAAGCATTTACAACTATCACTTTCACTTAGCACATTGGCCTTCACTTTCCCTTAGCACCTCCTACTTACATCACCTAACTTTCTATTTATACATTACAAAATGGGCCTAAACATGGGTAAACCTGTTAAGCCCTAATATTGGCTCATTACCCCTTATTTAGGGCATATTATATTAGTAATGTTATTTTATTTATGTCGACTTTAGGCCATTAGTTGTAATTATGCCTCCTATTCTCCTATATATACCAAGGAGACATTTTCATTTTGAATCATCTTGTACTTGAACATTTAAGTGGGGTAAAAGGAGGTTGCCCCCTCGAAGAGGCTTATTATCTAAAATTATCTCTTTTTCAAGGCGTTGAGTACTTTTCCTGAGGTTTTTCTATGCTATATTGATGTTTGGTTCTTAACACATGGTATCAGAGCTCAAGGTCTTGGGGTTTCGCTGCTACATCTGAGACACCATGGAATTTTCGCTATAACTTTTTTTCTACAACGTTTCAGAAGGAACGGCTTGGAGGATATTTAGTAGATGGATCAAGGTACGTTGGTTTCAAAATTCAGCTCCTGAGGCCTTATAATTTCGGAGATGCAGACTGTACAAGATAGGGATTATGGAATCATCCTGAAATGAGTCATTGCAGAATTTTCGCTATAAAAATTTTTCTGTAACATTTCAGACCCTGAAATCCAAAGGCTATTTACAAAAATTAGTAAGGTATCTGTGGTAAAAATTTCAGCTTCTGGGTCATCTTAAATTTGTAGATACACCTGGTGTAAGATAGGGTATCTGACTAGTCCTATTGACTAGTCTCAAGAAGGTGTTCCAGGTAAAAC
>ML778129.1:772454-785051 GCA_009831015.1 Picea engelmannii
TCAACCTTCTCCTTTGAGGAAGAATAATCTTTGGCTCGAGTGGTCAGTGTAACGTCATTTTTTCTAGAATCACCAATACACACGAGTACATAAGAAGTAGTGGAGGGAGAGGGTTGGTCATGGATGACCAGTTGGGCCTGCTATTGAGAAGGGAAAGGTTGAGACAAAACGACAGGTGTGGGAGGTTTCACGGTCCCTTGGAGGAACTTAGTAACCTCAGCCCGTCTTGGACAATATTTTGTATAGTCATCATGACCACAGATAAGGCAAGGGTATCGGGGTTTGCGCTTATCCTTATCATCAGTAAGTTAGGTTTTGGATTTCTTATACTGCGGGTTATTTTTGTCCTCCTTATTCTTACCCTTCCCTTTTTTAGATTTATTCTTTTCGGCAGGGGTAGATTGAATAGAGTTAATCTCAGAGGTTTTGCCGGTGGGAGGAGTAGGAGATGGAGAATTTTAAACATTAGAAGCATTAGACTTGGGGTTGGTGGGAGAGGCTTGTGTATTTTGAGGTTGAGCATGGAAAGTGCCAATCACACCATCAACCGCATGAGAAGCAACAAGGGTAGTTGAAGTAGTGGTAGTAGAAGGGTGAGGTGCATCAGGGAGTAAGTCGTAAAGAGTACCCGTCTGTGAATAAATGAGGTCGCAGTACTGAGCGCGACTGATAGCTTGTTCCTCAGTGACAACGCCACCCATGGAAATATCACGAGATATCTTATTCATGAATGATTTCATGAACCACTCTGCCAATAACTGATCGGGAAGATTGAGTTTGATCAAACGTCGTCTTCATCTCCACTCATGAATTTTATCAGAGATGTGAGTGGCTTTAGCTTGTTTGAAGGAACTCATGATCTCGATTCCTGTTTCATAACAGATCGGTAATTGATAGTGTGTAAGGAAAGCCATGGCTAGGGTATTAAAGTCAGTGAAGAAACCTCGTGGTAGTTCTATATACCACTTTGCAGTCGAACCCGTGAGAGTTCGTTGGAAGAGTCGTAATCGAATGGAATCATCCATCAAAGAATTGGATGAACAACAAACGTGGAAAGTCATGACATGGTTGTTCGGATCCTCTCCCAATTTACTGTCAAATTTTGGGATGTCGGACGGTAATTTGGCCGGTATCACGGGCTAGTGGGGAGAATGCAAGATAGGATCATTCAAGATTCTAAACAAATCAGGTAGATGCAAAGTGGCTAAAAAGGGTAATTGTCTATTCACAGGAGGATACTGGTAACTTTGGGGAGGGAGTCTTGTCGGTATACCAGTAGGACCATAAGCAATATGTATGTGAGGTGAAGGTCCTAACAGATTTAGATGTGTGTGCGGAGGCATATAGCCCATATGGTTGTACTGATTGGAGATGTTCCCTTGGGGAGGGACACTAGATTGAACGTTCAAACCCCAACTGGGATTGGAAGAACCGAGATATGATTGACCCAAACTAGGGGGGTATAAAAGAGCTAACCTGAGGTTGTTTCCCCCCAGATGATTGTGGATTTCCTTGAATAAGAAGATTCCAATACTAGGCTAGTGATCTGGGGATGTTCTGTCCATATTGTGGATTATATCCTCTGAGTGGGGGTTGTTCTCCAGGTGAGGATGATGCCCCAATTTGCATTTGACCTCCAAATTGAGTTTGCCCCCCTGGGTTATACTATCCCCCAATAGGAATATGATAACCATAAGTGAATAATGGAGTGGAAATTCCAAAGGTGGTAGATCCATTGGGTCCGAATCCTCCTATAAAAGGTGGATAAGACCCTTCTAAGAGGAACTGGGATGGTGTCGAAATATAACCAGAAGAAACATTATACCCAGGAGGAGTAAAGACTCCAGAAGCTTCAGATGGAACTTGGGTAGGAATGGGGATAGAAGCATTCAAGGCATTATACCCAAGAGGGAGTGACGGGATTTGTCTAGACGAATGCGGTGTACCAATAGGAGGTTGGCTAGCCACCATGTTCTCGGTGGGGATAATCGTAGTGTTTGGGACCATTGTGGAATGGGCCTACTGAAGAGGGATAATTGAGATAGGACCAGCCTCTGAACCATTGAAGAAATAACAATTTGTACTATTAAAATGATCTAAAGGTATCATAAATGTAGTATATGTTTCGGGTGGTTCAGAAATGACAGGTATCTCAGCTTATGCCTTTGAGGCTGGAGGGTTCCGTCTAGAAGTTAGAGTTCGAGATATGTCAGTTGTCCAAAACGGATCCTCATTTTCAAGGCCAACAAGGATTCCAGTTGGTATTCCAGAAGTGTCAACAACAAGTTCTCCGAACGAGTTTAGTTGGAGAATACATCTCTCGTATCCAGGAGGTAAGCAAAAAGCATCCAAAGAATCATAAACGATTCGAAAAATTTCTAAGGAGTCAGTTGTCTCCGCTCGTCAAGGTATGTGGTCCTGGATCTCACTCTGTTGAGGAGAGTCCTCCGGTGGATTAGGGAACAAGATTTGGGAAACTTCCGGATCTTTTGGAGGTAGTCCTTGCATCTTACGCGAATGACGTGGAGGATCAATGTTGGCTGAATAAAAATTTTTACAAAAAAAATCTATGGCCAACTATGTAAACAAACAATACTCGCTAGTAGAATCTAGGAATAAAAACCAAACAAACAAAACCTTCTTGTTTCGAAGTCACTAGTTGGTGATGAAATCCAACGTCACGAAGTCAAGACAAGAAGGGGATGGGCTAGGGTGGAAAAGTTACATTGACAACCTGCTTAACAAACTTACACCCTGGTGCAAGCTCCCACACATAACCGTGGGTATTCCCTCCAAGGAGCCCGAGTGAGTCTGACCAACGTTGATTCTAGGTACCATGAAGACTTGTCCCTCCACACTCACCTCGTGTAGGACCCTAAGAAGATAGGAAACTAAGGCTACCAAAAAAAACAATGATGCCTAAGGAGACAATCAACAGTCTGATCCATTGGCAAGGGCATGGTATCTAGCCCAAAATCAACTTGAGAGGCTTCCAATCATCATTGTGGGTATACCTTCAAGTGACCCCCATAATACGCGCAATCTCTACACTGAGATCAACAAAGTAGGGTGAGTAACTCTGCCGATCTCAATGCGACCTCAGGTTTGACCCTTGTGTGAGAAGGGCTTCCCAAGACAAAATGCTGCAAATGGAATTTTACACTCCCTATCACAAGATGTTATTGTGTGTTTTGTGCTTTGGGGAGTGTGTCTCACTGCCTATTCTAAAGCTCTAGCCTAGCTAATGTTGGTGTAAAAGAGCCCTAGAAAAAATTACTAGTTAAATTTTAGATTTTCGCAATATTTTTAAAGCCTGTCGTTACTCAAGAGGGAGATGGGAATGAAACTGATGTTGTGTAAGACCTTGACCCAACAATATGCAAATATAAATGAATGATGCAAATTTTCGTTCAATGAATTCTATCTACAACAGGGAGAAGGTGTTTCTGGAGTGATGTAAGGTACAAAATATACTTCCTTTTTCTTTAAATGAACACAATTTCAAACAACCAATAAACAATGAAGTTCTTCAATGTTCTCTTTTCTTAAATGCAATAAATTTTATGATGTATGATTATTCAAAAGAATGGATAACTTCAAATTTTTCCTTTCTAAGACCAGACCAAGGGCATGGCAGAGAAAAGACAAGAAATCCAAGAAAATCTATACCTTCAACAAGCACCCAAATCAAACTTTCAATGAAGACGAAAAATAAAGAACGATGAGAAAGTATTTCCTCAAATATAAATGAAGAGACAACTTCTCAGTCATCAAGAAATCGAGAATACATAATCAATCCAAAATTTCAAATCCAATCCAAGATTTTAATCGAACAAGCACTCAGATACGAGCTCAGAGATTATACCCTTGTCGTTAAAAATAAAAAATGAAAACTAGAAAATGACCAAGAGAGGTGTTCGATCTCCGAAAACCAATCAACATCAAGTCAAATTTTTAGAAAAAAGTCATATGTTGGTATTAAAAATCCTTTCCAGTTGGTTAAATCAAAAAATGGGCATCAACTGAGGCTAAGACTCAACTCAAAAAATTTCACAAACGCCGTCGCAGGCTGATAACATATCACAGTGCGGAAATCAAGAGTTTTTGCAGGTCAAAAATGGATAGGGTGTGAAAATCCCGCACTAAAGCAAACAATCAGGGTGTGGAAATCAGAGGTTTCCATAGGCTATGTATAAGGTACAATGTGGAGGTGTTTGTAAATCAAGAAATTCTGAGAAAAGGGCAAAGGAACTAAGTGGATTTTTAAATCTATAGACTCTGAATGGATCTCCCACAGACTCAGAGACTGATTTCAAGTGAAAATAATAGGTAAAGAGAAAATGGCCAACAAAAAACCACAATCAAGTCATATCCCCAGCGGAGTCACCAATTTTTTTATTGGATAAATCAGTGAATGCAAACATACACTAACCTCCCTAGATATACCTAGATATAGAACAAAACAAGACAGGACACGATGGTTTCCCTAGATTGCTACCATTGAATTTATCACCAAAGAAGGAGTGTATGACATACCTTTAAATATCGCTTCCTTATATCTCTGTTGCCCCTACTTCACTTCGGTGCTCTTGTGAGACCAAATCTGCAATAACACAAACCAACCAAAGTGAAAGCAACAATTGTAGATTCAATGGAAACCTAAACATGTGATCAAGGAGTCATCTAATAAAACACTAACGATTTTATGGGAAAGAAACATGCCGCTGTATCATATTAAGTAAAAGTGGAAGATACAACCAAGTGCCTTGATGTCGCAAGTTCTCTTTCGGTGGTCCTTTGTTCCAACACACACATACACTTGCTCCAAATTTGCATGAAGATAATCCACAAAGCTTGATGGACAAATGGAGGTCTCAAGCATCAATTGTATTAGGATTCTTCACATAGTCTTCAGCCTATTCTTTGCTCAATCTTGCTTGACCTTGCTTAACCTTTTCCATGAGAAATCCATTATTATATAGGAGAATATGAAGTGGTTACTAGGATGAGGATGATCCCACCAAATTAGAAAAGCCAGTAGGATCACAACCATACAGACCCCACCTCACATTCTATAAGATTCTCCTTCTAGAAACTTCTTCATTTTCTTAGGTCCAAGCACCGTCGCACCTTGTCTATATAGCGACATGTGGAAATCCTGTAGGTCAGGCATAGAACAGCCTGCGGAAATCAAGGATTTCTGCACTGTGTACCACTGTCAACCTGCGACGCCATTCTAAAAATGTGCCTTGTAGGGGAAGAACTCAACCATTTTCCTCATGTGAAAGATTGTTTTGGAAGCCTGAACACATGCTTATGGGGTCATCATTAGAGTGACCAAAATAATGTGTAACACCTTGGCCAACTAGATTGAAAAACCCAGCTTGGAAAATATGATTTAGTTCTTGTGGATCAACATCAAAATGTATTGAGAATCATGGCCTTCTATGGCCTCTTTGCCAATTGTTTCCTCTACCTCTGTTTACACCTCTGCCATTGCTTCCCTTGCTAAATAAACTCATCCTGAAGCAATATTTCAATCAGAATATGAAAAATTTTAACCATCCATTCGCTAATACTCTACCTAAATAAAATCAAGATGTTGGCTCTATCATTCACAAATAGAAGCATATGCAATCCATCCATTAACACAATTTCGCCACATACAATTTAATAATTAACTGTTATTGAACAGGGAATGATAGGGTCATTGTGAATATGAGGCGATTTATAATGAATGAAAAATGATAGCATGGATGAGAATCAACAATGAATACTGTTCAAGCAACGCATAGTCCTTTTCTTCCAAAAACAATATCTCCATGTCACAATTTCCAACCCATAATTATTATCCAATCCTTTTGAATCTTTTTTCTTTAAAAATGATATTCAAGATAACATAACAAGGGATGGATAAATGTTATTGGGAAGGTGGTGGGCATGTAATGAATGAAAAATGAAACAATGAATAGGAAAAAAAATATGATTACTATTATGTTACAAGAAATAACATTTATTGACTTTAAAAACAACATTGCTAATATCTATAAAATCATTTGAATATCCACTATTCTCCATCCAAAACTTTCACCAAATTCGTTTGTGCGATAACACTCTTTTAAACTTCACACACAAGATCCACAACTTGGAAACAATCCTTTTAAATCGTGCAATATAAAACTCAAGTGAAATTAATACAATTATATAAAAAGAAACGAATTTCATTTCTCCTTTTAAACTATCATAACTTTCTATAGGAGATTGTTTATAAAACAATTTAGCTCAGTCATAATCATACATAATGTCCCAAACATCGTGAGAGGAAGAGTGACATAGAGCTATCCTCTTTCTGTTATATCATATTCATATCACAACTTCCAACAACAACTGCAAACAAACCGAGATTGAAAACCCCCTGATACTCTAGTGGGCATTTCTTCCATAGCAATTATTTTAAACTCAAAATCGTTATAACCACCTCGTAGATCAATAACAAGCAAGCCATAAATGCATGGGAAACCTCAATCTTTCCAACTGACGCGTCGAATATTTGGACAAGACTTTGAAACTAGGTCTATAATATTCGCGTGTCCACATTTTCGGACGAGAAAATAAGGTTTGGCACTGAAAAATAGACACAGGACTGAAGGCATGGCAACAAGCAAAGCCAAATACTTAATTCCTAGAGTTAATGTAAGATAATACACAAAGATCCATCACCTTTTAAAACAATGGCAAGGATACCAAGAAATGATTGTGAGACTTCGAAAGTGTCAATAAGTAGTAAGGATACAACACAATAATCACAAAACCGACCATGGGTCCAATAATTCAACAAAATTTCAAAAATGGATTTTCTTTTATTCATCCACCTGTGTATTGGAAGAGGAGAAGAGGCCTGGAGCAGACATATAGGCGTAGGGTTTGAAACATGGGCAACATGAAAATCATTACCCAACTCTTTTCCTTCAACACACAACAAGATAAATCACATAGGCCACCACTACATCCAAAATGTGGAAAAAACACAAGATTGCACATCCTCCAGGGTGAGGGTGCTACGCAATATTCACAAGACTTAACTACATATTTTTTTTTATAGGGGAAACCCTCATAAATAAACCTTCACCCAAAATTACTTATCAACAACCATATCACAACCATATCACCTTTTCTCTAGGCCCATTGTTACACATCAAAATTACTCACTTCGATAGTGTCGCAAGTGTCGTCATTACAAGTGTCACATTTTGGTCGCAAGTGTCGCAAATGTCAGAAAAAGCATACTGCCATAATTCCTATGTCATTCTTATAACGACATCAGAAAGACACTTAAAAACCTCAAACATTTGATTTGGAAGAAGAGGAATGGGTTAACAGGGTTATGAACGTCTTTCCATTTGAAAGAACCACTAAAAATTGATTTTCAGAGGAGAACGCTCCCCTATACCACTGTTAGGAGTGCTGGCGCTCCCTTATACCCTCTTAGGGAGCATTATAACGCTCTGTCTGCCCTTTTTGAGGAGCATTTATACTGTTAGGAGTGCTGGCGCCCTCCTATGCATTGTTAGGGAGCATTATAACACTCTGATGCCCCTTTTGGGGGAGCGCTACCTATTCTGGGCAAAAATTGGTTTTTTGAGAAGAATGAGGAAAAGATATCTTCAATCTCTGAAGGCAGTTGGATTCGAATCCTTGGTTAAGCCATGATCTTAGGGAAGATCCCTAACTGAAGGAGGAAAATCCTCAACTTACCCCAAAGATATCTCAAGTAGTTGGGCCTCTCTAAACCTATATAAGCAGGCCCTCTCATGGTGAAAAAGGGGGATGATTAGAGGCATGAAACCTATGATCTCATAGGAAACACATAGTGAAGTGGAGGAGAATAATCAGTGAAGTTATTGTCATTCTGATCGTGGGTCTTTTGAGCAAGGGTTAGACAAGGAGGACTTGATGAAGCTGCTGCACTCACATYTACGGTTGTAAGTTTCCTTCATTGTTGTTCTCATCAATATAATATGCTTGGCTTGTTTCTTTCTAGTTTGTGCTTAATCTCACATGAACTTGTCTCTAATATATAGGTCTATTTCGAGCTAATATCAGTAGAGTAGGAAGTGGTTGTACTTTTGTTTGTCTACAGGGCTTATCGAGGAGCGTAAGATTGGACCTCAACTCAGACCGTGCAGGGACAAACACCGATAAAAGGTACTTMTTTTCTCCTTCCTCCTCACACATTAGTCTATCTAGATCTAAAAGGAAGTCAGTGACCATGAMAAACATCTTCTGTCTTAAGAGTTAAGAGTCTAGCTCTCAAGAGGAGATCTACCTGTTTGCAGGGAGATTTTCCTTCAACAAAAATTGGCGACTCCACTGGGGACGAATCGAAACTTTTTAGTTTTGGTTTTCCTCATAGACCTTGTCTTACCCCTTGTTATTTTTGAACCTTGCTCACCCCGTATGTTTGATTTTATACATTGATTGAATCCTTATTCCATCACACATACTCTGAATGTCAAAGTTCAGCTGAGTTTTAGGGTTTTTTGGACATTTTTCTGGCTTTTAGGACACCAACGCTCCCCTACCTTGTTAGCAGGGCACCAACACTCCCTGAAAGCCTTAGACAGGGTGTTATAATGCTCTGGTGCCCCTTACACCATAGCGCCAGCCTCTCTTTGCAAAAAATCCTTTCCAGAATTGCATTTTCTGAGATTCAGTCTCTGTTTTTTCACTTACTGAGCTTCTTTGTGATTCAATGCTTCTTCCTATTGAACTTTGACATCCTTCCTTCTGAGAAATAAGCACTTTGCTGTTCAGATTTTGTGGCCTTCTTCCTTATTTTGAGTTTTTTTTGCTGTTGAGAACTTGGAATCAATCCACTGCTTTCTTCTCTCATATCCGACTGAGCGAGAACTCTAGTGAAGGACATTAGAAATCTGTGAATCATCTCATTTGGTTTTTGGAGGTCATTGTTCTTAAACATCTCTCTTTTGTGTGAATTGTTTGATTTTATTTTGTTTTCTCTTTGCTTCTTGTTTCAATCATAGCAAGAGGGTGTGTTGTTTGTGCGAAATTTGCTCATGCTTGTCCGAATCTCCTTGATCTGAAAGGGTAGTTAGTAGGAGAGTTTTTTGCATTGAATTAATCATCATTCACATACAAACGACAAAGATACATCTTAGTGATTGGTTTGCATATTAGAAGGCATTTTTGAAAATGTTTTACCATTGCATTGGATTTGATTGAGAACTAATTGATTGAGGACATTTCATGTTAGTGTTTGATATTGAAAACAACTCTTTCTCTTTCCCTTAAATAGGCGTTCATTGAAAAGAAATGATTGCTTATCATCTTTCATGCATCTTTTTGGGAATTGAGTCCTCATTCCATCAGTTTCACTTTCGCGCACCCTTCGAGTAAAGAAAAACTGTAAAACGAATGTTAATTTAAAATTATCTAGAACATTTTTTGTTTTTAGGATCTTCCACCAACAGTAGATTAGGGTTAGCACTTTGGATTAGGCTGTGAGTACAACTCTCCAAAGTTTTCAAAACAAACATTAACATCATGAGCTAGGGAGAGTCAAATCCAATTGTCGTATTGGTTTTCTGGGATCCCCCTCTCACACAAGGGTTACGCACGAGGTCGCACTCAGGTGAATTATGGAGATTATCCCTCCGTGGTTCAACTGTTTGTAGTGGTCGGATCGTATATTGGGGGTCACTTGAAGATATACCCATGATTATGTGTGGGAGCCTCTTGGGTTGATTTTGGACTTGTTATCCTGCCCATATGTTTCGGATCAGACTGTCGACTGTACCTTCCCAGGGAATCACTGCGAATTGGTGTATTTAGTTGCCATAATCTTTAGGTACTTACACAAGGTGACAGTGAAGGGAAGTCTCACTGTCCCTGGAACAAACATTGGTCAAACTCACTCGGGCTCCTTGGAGGGTAAATCCACAATTACTGTGTGGAAGCTTGCACCAAGGTGGAAGTCCGTTAAGCAGGCCGCCATTGTAACTGTTCCACCATATCCTAGCCCCTTCTCAACTTGATCACGTGATGTTGGATTTCATCACCAACTAGTACGATCATCGAGAGAAGTTTTGTTTTCTTGGTTGATTCCTAGATTCTATTAGCGTATGCTGTTTCTTTTTGTTAGTTGGCCTTAGATTTTTAGTGTGTTCTGTTATTCTCCACAATTGAGCCTGTAGACGATAAAGGTCTTCGTCAATCATGTAGGATGCAAGGGCTGCCTCTGGAAGGCTATCAACCCTTACCTCCTAACCCTCCAGAAGACAACTACCGTAGAGAGGTAGAAAATCAATCTGACGCTGGAAGTGTTATTGCTCCTCCGTTAGATAACTCAGAAGGTGCTTTGGTTATGGTTGAAAATCCCACTATGTCTGTGTCGGTAACTCCTCTCGAACCACTTTTAGTTCGTTTAGACTCCCTTGGGAACGTCATAGACGAAGAGGTCCCACGATTACGAGAGAGGACTTTTACGAAAACATATATGGGATGCACAGAACCAATCTTTGGTGACGAGTATAGGACTCCTGTTCATCCTAGCACCGCAGTAGATACCAATCCCACACCTGCTCGTTCTGTATGGACGACTTCATAGGGATGTGATCTCTATGAACATTTCGAATCCTTTCGACATCCCTTTCATCCTCATGACCCTCCTAGTGAAACATGACCATCCGGTCAAACCATGAATCACCCAGTCGATCAGGCTATTAACCCTACTGCTACACCAACACGAGTCCACCCTAATGCTGGACTCATCACCTCTACTCATCCCCAAGGCACTTCAATCTCTACCCCCGTTTCTACAAGCTTTTACTCTACAGCTCCACATGTTCCACACGATCCTGCAGGGACATCTGCTCACCCGAGAATGCAGACCCCTGCTAGACCAACACAACCGGTTAGAGGGAAACCACCATCTAATGAACCTTTCCCTCCTGGAGGACTACCTTTCCATGGTGGGCCTACCCCTGCCATGGGACAACCCCCTTTTCATGCTCCTCTTGGAGGGAAATCTCCATTTTCCAGTCATACCTCGGTCATAAATCCACCGTTGGCAGGGGGGCAACCCTCGTTTGCTGGAAACCCTTCACAATACTGGGGAGTGTCTTCAGGAGGCACTTTTACTCAACCCCACATTTGGGGGCACTTGTATAATAACCCACTAGGAGGAGTATCCAATCTTGTTCCTTCCGAAACATCTTACGGATAATCTTATTCGGGCGACATCCCAAACACCACCTGGAGTTCTCCGGGACCACAGTCTTATCCTCCTCATGGGTCTAATGTGTATCCACCTCTGGGATCTACTGCTTACCATTCTCAAGGGAAAAATGTTTATCCTCCTCACGGGAAAATAAATCACCCGGCCTATAATGTTCAAAACCCACCAGGTTATGCAAATGTTTCTCATTCATCATCGAATCCTTCTTATCCTGGCCAACAACAACCATATGTAGGAGGACCTATTGGTTACAACTATCCACCTAACCCAGTTTATGGTCCTACTGATGTTCCTATGCCGCACCAGTATCATTCAAAAATTAACCGATAACTACCTTTCCTTGCGACTCTGGATCTCCCAAACTTGTCTCAGTTAACTAATGATCCTATTTTTCATTCACCGGTTTGGCCAGTCATTCCAGCTAAACTTCCTTATGATATTCCGAAATTTGACGGAAACCCTGGCAAAGATCCGAACAACCACATGATGACTTTCCATTTGTGGTGTTCATCAAAATCCCTCATGGATGATTCTGTACGTTTGCGTCTTTTCCAGCGAACACTTATTGGTTCGGCAACAAAGTGGTATATTGAACTACCACATGCTTCTTTTCATGATTTCAATTCCCTTGCCATGTCTTTCCTCATGCACTTTCAACTGCCTATTTGCTACGAGATGGGTACTGAACTCTTGACCTCCCTTCGTCAAAATAACTCCGTGCATATCTCTGACCATATTCATGAGTGGAGGCGACGATGAAGGAAGATCAAGGCAATCATTCCTAACATACTATTGGCGAAATGGTTTACTAAATCACTGCTACCCCTGATCGCTTGCGATGTCGCTATGGGTGGTGTGGTCACCGAGGAACAAGCCATCGCTCAGGCTCAGTATTTAGATTTGGTTTATTCCCAATCTAGTACTTTGTATGATTTGCTTCTGAATGCTGCTCGAGCTAATACCGATCCATCTAACCCGTCATCCTCATCTCATGCAGATGGTGTTATCGGCTCTGCCAAAACTCAATCTTTTTCCCAATTGACCACACTCTCCTCGACCTCCCCCCAAACTCAGATCTCTGAGGTGAATGCAGTTCAATCTGCCCCTTCACAACAATCCAGAGGTAAGAAGAAGACAAAGAATAAATCAAAAAATAACAATGAACAACTAAAAAATCAAGCTCAACCACCTGCTACTGAAAAGAAAACACAACGGAAACTGAAATTCCCGTGTATCATTTGTGGTGACGATCACTACACTTGAGACTGTCCACTTCGCAATGAAGTGGCCAAAATTTTCCAAGGAAAGTCACTACTCACTGTGCTTACTCAACCTTTTCC
>ML778130.1:0-12163 GCA_009831015.1 Picea engelmannii
AGATGTGAGTAATAGTTTCCTAACTCAAGGCAACAACCAACCCTAACCCTCATGTTTACATACAAAAATTGGATGAATGACTGTCTGGTCCAGTAAGATTGCTGAAAACATTGAGAGAAATGGCCTTATGAAACTACAGCCTTCCGAAAGTATTCAACATGTTTTCCAAGAAATTCAAATATGGCCACAAAATCTTAATGACTAAAAGTTAAAAATATAACAAATCAATAATTAAAGGAAAAGGACATTCAACTTCAAAAAAGACAATCAAGTTCAAGAAACAATTGTTTGTACTTGTTTTAGAAAAGAATCACATTGAATTTTGTAAATTTGATTGAATTTGTAAAGGCATTGTCCATTGGCATATCATTCAAATGGTGTGACAATCCTAAAATTTGTAAGGAAAATAATGATTATCTAAAAATTCTAAATAAGAATTATTTTACATTGCTTAACTTAATAATCTCATGGTGTCCACGATACTTCCTGTACAGATAAAAGATACTATAGATTCTAAATATTTTCACATTGTATATCATGCCAAGATAAACTCAAGGGGTCCATATTTCCCAATTGCAAAATAGATTGTTGTTGCTTCCCCTCTTGACATGGTTGTTTTTATGTTTGTAGATTGATCACAAGGCCACATTCTCATTGAATCAATTGCTGATGGAAGTTTTGTACATGGGATTCTGATATCTCCCTATCTTGGTCCATCTGACTTAAAGAGTCAAGGCATTTGTTAGCCATCTCTGGAGAACACCTTTTAACACCATATTCTTCCATGTTACTACTAAAATAAGACAATGATGCCTCTAGAAGACTTATTTAGCTCAAGACAAGCAACCACAATATGCATCACAACAAAAGACTCCTCCCTTGTAATTTAACATTGATCTCATCTTCAACAACTTTACTACTATTTCCCTCAATGGATGTTGCTTTTGGAAAAGAGATACAATTTGGCATAGACTTTTTTGGGTATCAATTTCATCTGTCTGAAACAAAGGTACATCATGTAATTTGTCAATGTCAACAATTTAATAGTTGAGATATTTGTAACTCTTTCCTTAGTGGAGCTACGAAATATATACTCTGTTTTCTTTTCAGAGTAAAACTCCATTTCTTTTATGCCCTTCAACTTAAATTTGTTGTTGATGATCACCATTAAAGTATATCTTGGCTTATTCTATGAATTGTCAAAAAATATTCCTAAAGCTATTCTTACTCAATCATTTATCTTATCTTCATAGAATTTAAATGTAAACCATGGAATTATTCCTATGTTAATGGGTATCCCTTGTACTTGTTTTTGGATAGTTAGAATTTTCCTTGAACACGAAACCTATACTGCCATGAATTTTCTTCCTTGAATATCTGAGATTGGATGATGCACACTGGGAGACATTGTTTTCTTGTAGATAGATCAAATTTTCAATTAGTGGAGGTCTTCTTGAGCTTGATATCTTGTTCTTGTATTAGAACTCTCTTCAGTTCATTTTAACTCCCAACATTAAGGAAATTGATAATATGGTTGTTATGTACCAACCATAGTGATTCACATTCTATTCGTTCACTTGTTATTGAACTGGCACCATAATTGTTGATCTGTGGAATTGTGGATTACATTCCATAGTTACAACATTGATTGGCATTATCACTAAAAGGATGAATTGTTTGGTCTATTTCATATACTACAGCCAATGTCTTCAGTGTATGCATTAGATGTCATTTCCTAAATACCCAAGCATTGAATCAATTGGGCACTTAAAATTGTCATTTATTAAATAGCTGGTGAGTTTAACCCCCTCCATTGAATAAGCAGATATATATGCTCATATGTGTGGAAGCAACAAACAATGTTACAGTTTGTTTGACTATTGAATTCCAACACTAAATCAATTTAAGAGTATGGTTGTCTTCTAATCATAGCAATTGTCCCCATTGCCTACATTATTGGTTGGTTCCCATTATACAATTCTCTATTTGTTAATTCACTGGTAGTTATTGAGATGTAAACCTTGATATTTAACCTCAGCCATTCACCTTTGTACAAAACATGGTGGTCTTCCTTCGGTTCAAGAGGTGATGAGAAAGCTACTGCAACCCCTCTGGATGTGTGTGTGCTAAAATGGCACTTACATCCATCGTGTGTTCTATCGAATAGATGTTTTAGATCTCCTATAATTATGAATCTAGGAAGAAGTGAGAAGTCATTTTAGATTGGTAGAACATATGTAAATGTATTAGTTGAAGTAAATGGAGTTAGGAATTTGTTCGCATAATGAAAATTCTATGTGGGCACCTTCAGTTAGCAGTGAAAATAGACCAATGAAGTCTTAAACCAAAGAAGGAAACAAAGCCTTCATTCCAGGAAACAACAAGTGAACCAAATTCAAACCCCAAATCTAAACAGAGGTTGTAGAGAAGCATTGTTTATTTCCGTAGAGTATCCATATTGATGAGATAGATGGGCCATAGGCCTACCATTTATGGATCACATGTTTCAATAGTAAATACTTGGAAAAGGACCATGTCTTGGAAAATCCTAACTCAAGTGTTATTAATGCAAAAAAAATTAATACTGATGAAAACACTTTCTGAGGTAGTGTTTGATGTATTTTGAATGTTGAAGGATGATGTTCACTGATCATATTTGTTCTATCGTAGGGAATTTAAATTCAATATGGGCATGTGCTTCTTGTGCTAAAGAGTATTGGATTGCTTGCCCCAATGCACTGACCATGATAACTCATCGTTATCTCCACATTTGTCCACTACGGATACCAACCCATCATTTTTTCCTGGAAAAAAGAGCGTGGGATCATTTTCAACTATAAACCATATGCAAATGAAGATAAGACCACAATTTTATTTATAACATTTGAGTCATAGTCATAAAACTCATATAAACATTAGCCTAGTGTGTTAGCTCAACCAATTAAAACAGATTTTTTCAAGGGGGTGTTCACTATGAGGTATCCCTTTCTAGTCTCACCGAGGTTCAAGTCAGAATAGGTCATGTTGGGTTACCAACTGCTATTGTTGTTGGGGGTTCAGCCACCCTCCATCTGAATATGTTTTTCCTTGGAGAAAAAAAACTCACATAACCATTCATCCTACTTGGTATAATTACCAAAAGGATATGGAGTAACAACAAGTTACAGAAAATTACACAGTTGTATAAAAGTCTAGAATATATTGGTAGTATGTCACCCATAACACCCATAAATACTCTATCTATGTAGGTGGACAAAACCTCTAAGAATAAGAAATATACAATAAAAGTATAATGTAGTAGTAATATCTACAAAAGCGTAATCCTAGAGGAGGAATGTATAGTGGGATTAAAATCCCTTTTGCTGCTCAAAAAAGTAAAAATAAAGGTCCAATAGGGAGATGAAAAAATTTAAACCTAGATTGATAGAGTTTACCTGGATACTAGGTTAGGATTCTCCTACAGCTGGGTGCAGCCAGCATACATAGTATATCCTTGATGGCACAACAAATCTGTCTTATTAGTTTCTTGTGCGCAACAAAGAGAGAGAAGAGTGATGGTGCAACACTAGTCTTCTTTGGGAAGTGTGTTGCAGTGATAGACAATGAGAAAGCGAGGATGCATGTATGCACTAGTCTCATCCTTTTACTAGATTTAGAACAGTTGTTTAGATTTAGCATTCTAGTTAGCTAAAGTTTGTTTTATCAGTTGTAGCATGCATTTACTTAGTACTATCTTTAAAGAAGGGTGTGGATATGTATGACAGCTAGGGCATGACATGAGACTTTCTAATCTGCATAGATCTATAGGAGGCACCAACAGGTTTGAATGTTGTTTTGTTGTTGATTTCTTTTATTTCTAGTATATTTGTTCAAGTGTGCATTTAGGGGTTGCAACAATGGCTAGGTTTGGTCTCCAAGAGCATCACATGTTGGAGGGAGCTTCCAACTTGGTAAAGTGGAAATGCACACTGTAAAGTCTAATGCCCTTTCCCTTGTAATGTTTTAACAATGTGTCAATCTGTGCAATTCTCTTGTAATGTTGTAACAGAGTGTCAATCTTCCTTGTAAAATTATTCTCAAGAACAAACTCACCAGTGCTCACATGAGAAAGACTGATACTGTACTGAGCTATCTAATGAAGATCACAAATTTGAGAGATCAGATCACTATCATTGGAGAATATTTTGATGAGAGTGAGCTAGTTCACTTTGTAAGAATGTTATCTAAAGTTGGTGCACCTATGGTATTTTCTCTCTTCCTATGGTATTTTCTCTTTATTATTTTTGGTTCTCTTATCTCAAGAGCAACAGAAAACACTCATCTATCGCAAGGATTTGGGTCTTCTGAAGGTCTCCCTCCCAATCCAAACAACCTCTTTCTCATTTCTAGTTTAATGAAGGTTTCCCTCCCACCTAGATCTTCTTTGGTGCATTCCATAGGGAATATTTTTATTCATTTTTTTACTCTTTCCAACATCTCATTTCGATTCTAGCTTATCTCTCTAAAAAATGCATGTGTGCAAAGAATCTTCTTGAAATGATGAAAATTCCCCTCTAACCAAAGTTTTGCACATACTAGCTAGTGCCATCACTGATGCAATATGTAACCAACCTAAGAATTCAATTTTTCATCTCGATACATGCATATCATTACCTAAATATCATGGCCAAATGAATGATGCATTTTTGGATTCATGGATACATAGTCTCAGTGAACACTTTAAGACTTGTTTGACATGAAACAAGCTCAGTGCTTACTCCTCACTAGTAATCATCTAGAAATTTTGGCTCAAGCTTAGAGGAAATTCCAATTTTCCTCTAAACATATACATCAAAATAAATGAAGTAACTTATACTATTTATACTACAAAGTGAATTACTACGTGGTATGCCTTCTATTACACCCTTAGATAACATTTTTATGTTGGTGCTCCAAAGTTGATCCATATTTGTGCAAAAAAGAAATTGTTATGTCTTTTGTAAAGTCGATTTTCTTGCAAGGTGCAAGTACTACCATCTTTGAGAACCTATCAATGAAAATAGACACTGCATTGTGATTTTTGCATGTTGTTGGTAGGACTATTGGAAAATTCACAAAGATAGACTCTCATGGCTACCTAGGATTGAATAGAGATGTGTGTTGGGGTCCTATAAGTTATAGGAAGTCTGACTACGTATTTTCCTCTTGGCTTGCTTGTTTTCCTCGGAGTTAATAAGGTCCTAGACCAAATTTTCAAACAAATTTCCAAATACAATTTGGTCATTGTTTAGCATGTTTAAGTCAGTGCTAATCCCTCCACGTGTTCATGGTCATCATCATCTAGGTCATGGCTTAGAATTCATTTTTTGAATATATCACATTATAAGGTCAATCATACAAAATTAAAGTGAGTCATATTCATCACTTGGGTCACTACCATGGGAATTAACACATTAAGGACAGGTTGAGATAAAGGTAAGGTGATGTTCCACATAAGAAAATTGTGTTGCAGTCACATCACATAATATCACTCTATTACTCAAAGGAAAATCAACTTTTCAAAGCTATCAAAAGGCCATCCTAGTATCTTCAATCCTCATTTCAGTGTTCTTAAACTCCTGTTCACCATAAAGTTCCATATCAACCATTAGAACACCAAAATTCACCATCAAAACACTTATTCATAGCCCACGCTATGTTTCTGGCAGCCCTCGTTGTGCGTCTGGAAAAAGTGTTGCACTTTTGAAAAGGAAGCAAAGTAATTTGTTGCAGAGATTTTCTTCACCAGGTCACAGGTCCAACTCGTCATTAACAAGTAAGTGGGCCAAATTCATGCCACCTTTACCCTTCTTTTCTTCATTTTCTTCATACAACTTAGTAGAAAACCATCTCCTAGGGTTTTGTTGCATCTTAATCTTTCAGTCATATTTTTCCATTTTTTGTTGCACAAACCCGCATCCTGTGCTTAAACTCCCTCACCTACACTCCCTAACACCAATCCCTACTCTCCACAATTTCCCTAAGATTTTAGACAATAGTTAACCACTACTTTCCCTCCATCTACCAGACTGTCCCTTATCCCTTGTTTCCACAAATTATACCTTACCCCTTCCCTTTCCCACTGAAAATTAGGATTTTCACATCATGGAAATTGGAAGCAATGATACTCAGAAAAGGAGGTACAATAAGGGTGGGCAAGTGTCTAGGTATGAGATAACACAGATCAGAGAAATCATGGCCTCACCTTTCATTAAGAAATTATTTGAAGATGTTGGTTTCCTAGGGTTTTGTGAAAGAATTCAAGAGGTGGGTTTCCATGCTAAATTGACCAGCCTCTTTGCCACCAATTTCAAGAAAGATAAGACCAAAATTGCAAGGGTAGACTTCACTATTTCCATAGATGTCATTGCCACAACTACAAGTATTCCCAATCATGGAGAAATCTGGTTTAAAGGAATGGATTTGGACATTGAAAATTACAAGGTTTTCCTGAAACCACACTATAAAGATACTCCAACTCATATTTTTCCTTTCAGATAGTTTCTAGATAGATATGATCCGTTGATGAAGATGATCATAAAATACTTTACCTGTGAAGGGATATTTTCAAGATTGTACCAGTATCACATAAGACTGTTGATGCATTTACCTGTCATCAAGACACTTAACTTGCCTCATTACTTATTCAGAAGCATGGTCAAAATGATAGAAAAGGTACAAATCAAAGGGAAAGATCACAAAACAAATGTGTTTCATCATGGTTTGGTAAAGGTCGTGGTCATCCAAAAACTTTCAGAAATCAACATCCCTTGGGAGGATTTCATCCGGTTAGTTTCTCTTCTGCCTACTACTAGTCAACCCAGTAGTAAAAACACTTCATTAGCACCACCAAGGCCACAGGAGGTTGGCTCATCCAATAGGTTTTCAACTAGAAAGAAACATGTGGAAGATATTACACAGACTTACCAGAAAGGGAAAAAATTGTTTTTTTCCCCTTAGAGCACCAAGAAGATGTCTACACCCAGAATGCTAACTAGGGCACAAACTAGGCAAATTCCCAAGGAAAATACGATGGAACAAGTTCAGGGAGAATTGGAGCAGTCACCTAAGCATGCAGATGACTCCCCATTGCATCATTTTGAGGAGGAGATGCCTCATGAGAAAGAGATGTTTGACCATGTAGACAAATCAAATGAAGAAATTATCAAAGAGCAAAAAGCACAAATACAGGAGCTAAAGGATGATCTTGCAAAGTAAAATCACATGGTGGCATTAATAAAACAAGAGAACGGACTTTTGAAGTTGAATGCAATGCATAAAAATACCTCACTAGCTCATCCATCATCCAACAAGGCAAAATACAAAGGTAAAACATTGATGAGTCTAGAAGAGCAGGTGTAAGGCAAGGATCCAGTAAAGAAAACATTTGATCACTCTATAGGTGCTGAGTTTGAGAAGAGCAAGGAGTATTGGCTTGGGAGAGAAAACCAATACTTGGATAAGCTATTGAAGAGGGCCAACAGATACACCAAGCTGTAGAGAAACATGGCAAGACACTATTTCACCAAGAACCTGATTTGCAAAATTAGGCTCAAAAACATGAAAAAGAGGCTAAGGAAAGACCTAAATAAGCCAAAGAGGAAATATAGCCTTGATCTCTCGGATGATGCATCACTAATTGTGTAAACCCATCACACAAGGAGTCCCAGAAACAAATTACAAGGAATTTTGACAATTTTGGAAATTTTTTGAAATTTTTGGTATTTTGACAATTTTGATGTACAGAAGCACAGCATGGCCATGTTGCGCTTTCTCTTAGAGGATCTAAGTGATGGAAAATTTACGTTCTTGGATAGGTATTGAGATGTAATTCACATATATATACTCTGTTCTTGAATTGGATGCACAAATAGAGAGAGAGTTTATTGAAAGTAACATTATGATACCATAATTTCTCTAGAACTTGAATTTTGTCGATCCATCTATTAAGAGAGAATCTCTATAAAGGCATTGGAACTTGATGMTAAATAATAAATTGATATTTCTTTCCAGTGTGGGTATTTTTCCCAAAAGGGTTTTCCCCAAAACAAGATTGTGTAWTTTTTGGATGTTTATGTGTTATTTGTTTTCTATGATTGTTTGTTTAGATTTTCTATACATTCTTCTCTTGTGAATTATATTAGGAAGCATATTCTATACTTTTGCTTCCTTTTATTTGGTAGCATACCCTTATCTCCTTAGATCCTAGTTTTTAGGGACAATGTTTTTTTTATCTAACCTTGCACAAAACAAAATCATGTTGCAAGAAAATAGTGAGCACATTAAGGCTATAAATGGAAAAGTTTAATGGCATTAACTATTGACTTGGTACCATATCGTTCACTCATTTTTCAAGGAAACCATATTGATCTTAATGGCATCTTTCTACTATATCTAGTGACATTATGATGAATTGTATGAGTGGAGGACCCTCTTGGGAAATGTTTTTTGAAATTCTCATTTGTTCTTAATTAAGTTCAATCATCTAAGTCTCTTGTACAACCCCTTAATAAGGATATTAATCATTATGCACAATATAAATTTTTTTTTATGGAAATGAAGATATTCTTGAAAGAGAAACTAGAGATTCTCCTAATATCTTTTAAACTCTCTTGAAAAGTATATTGATCATAGATATAAGGATATTCAATATCTAAAACTATAGTATTCTTTATATTCCTCGCATTTGTTTTCATTAAATGAGATCACTAGCTATATGAGTTAATTTTCCATATTCATTTGGGCTTAATGAACTCCTCAACCCTCTAATTACTCTTAGCAATAGAGGTACATTAAATAAAAAATGGTGTACCAAAAAACATATGAATATTTTGTTTTCTCCGTATTCTTTTACTTAAGGGGAATCTATAGGTAATGAATTTTCTAATTAGAACCTTCCCTGATTCATGCCCTTCCATGAAACTAATAACTCACTAGGAACACATGCATGCTCATGTGTCTAGGAAGAAAAAATTCCCATTCCCAAGTAGTCCTTAGGGGCACAATACAGGATCTATATAACTCTATGAAAACCCTCCTCATCATTGGACTTATCCCATAACAAGGTCTTGAGTATTTGTTCGAGCTACTAATAGGATATGGTCGAGGGTACCCAATAAGAAGAGTAGTACAAATGGGTGAAACCAAGAATTTGATTCCAATCTAAATTGTACCTTCGAACATCCTAGAGCTCATTGGTTGAAGTTGCATGAAATGTAAAAGGTATCCCTAGAGATACAAAAAAATGCTCGAGTTGAATTATGGTCATCATTTCCCTACAAGATAATAAAAAGAATCTCCCTATCCCAATATAAGGAACTATGTGTATAATCTGTTTTCATATTGGAACTAATAAAATAATTAGAAAATTATATATGAAATCAATAGTGTTATCCAAAATTTCCTTCTCTTTCAACTAAGGTAAGGAAGTAGTCATGAGAAAAATTCCCATTAACAAGATTTCCACCCTCAAGAGATAGTAAGGAGATACCCTTTTATAATTCCCTAAGTTGTCCTATTTTGAAGAATATATCAAATTATTCTACAACAATAACATACAAGGAAGGCACTCAAATGAAAACATTGTGATCAACTTGAAGTGGACAATTTTATTACACCTTTCTTTGTTGAAAAATCATTGATCATGACAAAAAAAAGAAGGTATCCACAAAATTTGTGAAGAATGGTTGAAACAAAAGACATTAAGAATGTTGATATTGAAATGAAATTCCACTATATCATATGAATTAGTGAAAATGATTTTGATGATCATGGAATATATAACCAAGCATATATCCCATTCCATCCCCTCCCCTATGGTGATGGCATTGTCCAAAATGTAGTGACATCTAATGAAGGCCATATGTCTTGATTTTTTTATTTCAAAATCATTGGGTTCAATTATAGAGATAGAACTTTTGGCCAATATTTTACAAAACACATTCGATAAAGTGATCAAGGGTTGATTAGTGATTATATTAGGACCAAATATATCTGGTATGAACTTTATTTCTAAATGTATCAGAATAATTAAGCAATGATCAACTATGTAAGGCTTCCATAAACACTTAAAGTAGGTCTAGACCAAAATATTCCCATGTGGACATATAAAATTCACATAGATATCCATATAATCCTAGGGACTTATCACCAACGATCTCTATCAAGGTTGTAAATTATGAAAAAGTTACATGCTTGGATAGGTATTGAGATGTAATTCACATATATATATATATATATATATATATATATATATATATATATATATATATATATATATATATATTATGTTGGCAATTTCAGATCACGGTGTTGGAGAAAAATCCAAAAAACATGATAAAAATCAGGTCTCTGCCACTTTTTCAAGACCTTCGTTGTGCTTCTGGGAGTAACTTTGGGAAAACATATTTTTCTCTGTCAAAAGGTGTCCATTTGATATTCTTGAGGTGTCTAATGACAACCATATACCCTCAGGTTTCCATTGAGCCTTTCAGATCTCGATTTGGAGTAGTGGAAGGCTTTCAAAAGTCCTCTCCAAGGTTGGCGCTGTGTTTTTTATTGATGTTGCATTTCTGGGAAATATGACAACATAGTACTTTTTTGTTTCATACATTGATTCTTGTTCCATATTTCAATGCAAGTCCAAAATACATATCTATATTATTTATAAACTTCTCAACATGGTTGAGTTGTATGATTCAAGAATATTTGTATTATTTTTTGATTTATTGCACAAGTAGTGTAATGATCTTGCCTTGCAAAATTCAAACTGTACTTCCCGCTTAATTTTTTTCTTACATGGAAAATCTCTTCATGATCTCTACATTTTTCTACCATTTGGTGTTTTGGCATTCTTCTCTTCTAGCAATATTTAGAGACATGAAGTTAATTGTTTCCCTCAAAACCTTATTTCCTTATGGACCATATTGATATGCACTCGCTTCTCAATATTTGTAGGTGCACTATATGTCAAATATGTGTTTAAACTTATGCATATTTCCTCCAATGAACATAAATCTATATTAGGGGTATCAACTTTGCAGTGTTGAGATTTTGGAGTTTAAAACACAATTCAACTGTAGTGATTTTGAAGTTAGCTCAAAAACATGAAAAAGAGGCTAAGGAAAGCCCTAAAGAAGCCAAAGAGGAGAGATATCCTTGATATCTTGGATGATGCATCACTGATTGTGTAAACCCATCAAACAAGGATTCCCAAAAACAAATTCCAAGGAATTTTGACAATTTTGGCAAATTTTTGAAATTTTTGGTATTTTGACAGTTTTGATGTACATAAGCACAGCATGGCCACACTGCGCTTTCTCTCAGAGGATATAAATGAAGAAAAAATTACATTATTGGATAGGTATTGAGCTTTAATTCACATATATATACTCTGTTAGTAATTTCATATCACAGTGTTGAATAAAAATCCAAAAAACATGATAAAAAATAGGTCTCTGCCACTTTTTCAAGACCTTCGCTGTGCTTCTGGGAGTAACTTTGGGAAAACATATTTTTCTTTGTCAAACAGTGTCCATTTTATTTTCTTGAGGTGTCTAATGACAACTAGATACCCTCAGGTTTCCATTGATCTTTTCAGAGATGGATTTGGAGTAGTGGAAGGCTTTCAAAAGTCCTCTCCAAGGTTGGCGTTGTGTTTTTTATTTACGTTGTGTTTATGGGAAATATGACAACATAGTGCTTTTTTGTTTCAGCCATCGATTCTTGTTCCATATTTCAATGCAAGTACAAAATACATATCTATATTATTTATAAACATCTCAACATGGTTGAGTTGTATGATTCGAGAATATGTGTATTAATTTTTTATTTATTGCACAAGTAGTCTAATGATCTTGCCTTGAAAAATTCAAACTGTACTTCCCGCTTAATTTTTTTCTGACATGGAAAATCTCTTCATGATCTCTACATTTTTCTCCCATTTGGTTTTTTGTCATTCTTCTCTTCTAGCAATATCTAGAGATAGTAAGGTAATTGTTTGCCTCAAAACCTTATTTCCTTATGGACCATATTGATATGCACTTGCTTCTCAATATTTGTAGGTTCACTATATGTCAAATATGTGTTTAAACTTATGCATCTTTCCTCCAATGAACATAAATCTATATTAGGGGTCTCAACTTTG
>ML778130.1:16888-35712 GCA_009831015.1 Picea engelmannii
TTTTGCTAAAAACAAATTGCAAGGACTCATGGGACTCCTTGTTGACATGAAAAATTCCCAACCAAAAAAGGTGATCTTCAAATTGAACTTGAAAATATTTATCACTTGTCTTATCAAGGTTTGGATCTAATGCACGATTCATTACTGTGATTGAAACTCTTTCATATTTTTCATTGTTGATTAACTCCATCTCGTCCAATTTTAGGACAACAATCAATTTCCCACATGCCTCCTCAATAGAGATGTCACAGTACCTCACCATAAGCTGTAATACCCACTCTAGGTCATACCACAAATTATTTTTTCTCATTAAAGGAATTATTTCACTTCATACTTTCTTTTTATTCTTACTTGCAACTTCATGCACTGCTTCTAATTGATATGCATCTCCCAAAGAATCAACAATTTTTTTTGTTTCATAGTCCACGCTCTTTTTTCACATGAAAAGGGTGAGGAACCAAAATCTTCTTAATTCCAGCATTCAACATTCCCCCTCTCAAAACTTTAAAAAGACTTGCATATGCTTCCTGTTGATCCCTCTATCATCCCAAACTCCTTAAACATTATTTACATCAATTGTTAAGTTTGCAATGAATTGGTTAACTACTTCTTTCCTCAAAGCATCAAATTTTGGTTGTTTGAGCATTGATTTAATGTCACTTTTATTCAACACAGTTTTGTACAAATCCACAATATCATTACAACTTGGATCTAATATGGACTTCACCCCAAACACCCTTTTTTTAGAGGAACCTCCCCTCTTTACCATACATGATAATGGTTTCAACGCTTTTGATCTATTCCTCAACCCCACTGGAGTTTCCTTTATTAAAGAGAGTCTCTTTTGGAGACGATAGATATCATTTTTCAACATTTCAATTTCTTTTGTTGAGTTGGATTTCACTTAATGAAGTTCATCCACATGTCTTTGATTCAACATTTCTATTATTTGGTTCAATCTTATGATTTCATGATACTGAACCAGATTTGAGTGATGGAGATGATTTAATTTGACACTAAGATCTTGGATTTTTTGTTCAAGGGAAATCCGGTTACCATCCAAATTTTTACAGTATCCTAGAAGACCATTGTTTCCATGGCATACAAACCGGCATAGTCATGTTATTGTTTTGAAATCAGGATGAGATTTGAACACAATGTCAAATGCATAAAGTTCTCCTTTCACCCAAAGATCTAAAGTTTTAGCTCCAGATTCCCTTAATGCACTGTAGTCAATGTTAGGAACCAATTTCTGATTTTGTTTATGGATCGGTGCCATATCCTAACTTGAATTTATGCGGGTAACATGGTGATAGTTTCTTACACCATTTTCATCTATTGAAGAGTCCTACAAACAACCAATATTATGAAAATAAAAACATACTAGAAAATCCCACAATGAGAAAATCAACTTGCAGAAGAAATAATTTTGGAGGTCTTCTAAGGAAAAGACAACTTTTCAAATATTGAGGCATACCTCAAAGCTATCATGCATCTTGTAGAATATTGCAAATTCAGCTAAGATTGTATGTTTGCATCTGAAGACAATATAGATTAAAAATCGATGATTAGAATATAAGAAACCAATCTTATAACAATAGACAATCTAAATTAATAATGACATGTATCCCACTTGGGTTTATTCTCCCTCTAATATGAGCATTTTCTAATTAATTAGATATATTTATTCACAACAAGCAATAGACTTCTAAGTTTTTGTCATTAGAACAAAAATATAATCACCAACAAAAGTAATAGATGGATTTGTCAATGAAGCATAGAGTATGAAAGGTTCCCTTTCACATTTTTCTTCTACATTGTGAACCCAATCCCTTCATCTYCTTACACCTACTTGAGAAATATCTAAAGTATCTCACCGYAGTTTTTGTGAAATCCAACACTAAAACTGCCATTTTTTGCAAATTTAGGGGTTATCCAAGAAAGGAATATAGTTGTTTATTGTAGAAAAACAGCTCGGTGCGCTGAATTTAAAATTTAATCTTATCAGAATCTGGTAGRGAACCAACTTTTAACACATCTGGTAGTGGTTCAACACATCCTTTAATTCTATTAACTAGAATAGGATGTTGACTTGTTTAGTCTCTTATGTTGATATGTTCAGACTGGATTACAACCTTTAGCTATGAGGACAATGGMAACTTTCACAGTGCCTCATAGGTCATTGGACACACATGTTCTTGAACCAACTAAAAAGAAAGGATCTCTCAAAAATAATGGACTAGTCGGTGCTCAAAAGCCATCTAATGTTAAATCTGGCCGAAATAAGAAAATCAAAGAAGCTCCATTGGCACCACTAGAAAGTGGTGCTGAAAATCTTTCCATTTCCAAAAGACCCCAAAAACCAATTGAAGCACTGCCTATTGAAGACAGTCCTGCAAGTTACAAATTGTTTGGGCATCAACTATTTTCCTCATAAGATACTTGTACCTCACCTAAAATGGTAAGATTACATGCAAACATATTTATCTATTTATTTAACACAACTTTTATTTATGTTGATTGAAATGTGATGCTAACTATTTTATTCTCTTGTGTTGATATGTTTAGACTAGACTATGGCCTTCAAATACGAGGATGACGCCACCTTTGACGGTGCCTCGGAGTTTATTGGTCACACCTGTCATCAAGCCAACCATTAAGAAGAGGCAAAATAACGGGCTAGTCAGTGCCCAGAAGCCATCTAAAGTTAAAGACAACCAAAGGAAGAAAACTAAAGACAACCCACAAAATCCCATCTCACTTATAGAGGAAAGGGGTGTGGGGAGTTTTTGGATAATTAATAATACAAGAGATACCATTTTTTCCCACCTAGATTCCATCAGTCTATTTTTTTCGAGCAACTTCAAGGCACTCCAAGGGAATTCTTTGGGAGATTAGAGTTCTACATAATTGTATCTAACTACGTTGAACATCAATAATATTTTTTTCAGTTCTCTAGTTGTACAAAATTCATCAATAATGTTGTTCTTATTTGGACTAAAAGGATTGTACAATGGGAATTCTTTTGAAACAAAGATCTCTTCGAAGCTAAAATTGTGCTCTTCTACCCCTCAAACTAGATTGTATATTTACACAGAATTTCATCAATCTGTTTCTCAGCCCAAACATGTCATCCCAAATAGTAGTTTTTTGTTTTTTGTACAATTCAAATTAGTTTCAGAGGAAATAAATACTCATCGATGAATGGCAGAATCCACCCTTAGAAATTAAGGTGTAGGAATTAGAAGGCAGAAAAATTGACAAGTATTTTCCTGTGGCTGCAATTGTACATGAAAGAGGGTTGGAGTGAAACCAGTAAGGTGAACAATTAGTAAGCCTTCAGGGACACAATTAGTAAGCCTTCAGGGACACAATTACATGGTTATTGTCTTCTTATAGCTTCCTATGAACTTTTATTATTGTCTAGACTCTACACATTCATGTATTCCTATGATAAAATAAATGTTGTAACAATGGATGAGTTATTTCTCAATATTAGGTTGATGTGGAGGTATGAACACATTTCTGTTCTTGGTTACCATAAATAACTAGAACAAATATGAAAACATGAGAATGTATCCTCGCACAAAGAAAACTACGTTCAAGTCTTACCGTGCAATTTTCGAAAATGCCAGTGTTTGAGTAAAACAATTACCAGTGTGAGATAGTGTACTAATCTAGGTTGCCATAATTATAGAGAAATAATCTGAAATCTTGCAGAAATCACCCATACACAAAACAAAACGTGTTGAAGTTGTATTCCTTATGTGTGACCTTCAAAAATGCCAATTCTTGGAACAAGAAACAATAATGAACTTGAGACAGCCGACCCAGTTGAGACAACATGCTCGAGATCTTTTTCAAATAAAAATTTCACACATGCAAAATTGAAACAAACAAATACTTCCATTTAAAAACGAAGTGCATCAAGAAGTGGTTCTCTGAAACCCTCCATTCTAGTAGCATTAGACTCTTTCTTGAAATAAAATTTGATCAACAAAAATTTCAAGTACTGGAACTCATACAATCTTCGACTTTTTCTTGTAGAGTACAAGTATATTTGTTAAATAGTTTTTGAAACTCCATGCATTATATATATCCATGAGACCTCTATGTGAATTCACCATAAGTTATTTAATGTTGAAAGTAAACATTTACAATTGACTATCAGTGCATGCCTCATCTCCATTCCCCCCAACATGAAGATAGTAATATTAATCAAGCTCCCACAACACATCCTTCCCTTCTTGTGGCTGAAAATATACAAGGAATATATTTTCAAATACCCACATCCAAAATAGGTTTATAATATTAGTTATAGCTCCAAATAAGTCCATGCTCACTTCATTGTTGCATAAAATAAATATGATGAAAATTAGGAAGTTAAATATTGGATATCCATGTGCCACCAATGTTTCTACTTTTTGATACTAAGAGAGGGGGGAAGGGGGGTGAATCAATATCAAGTATCATTTATCACTTTTTCATCTTTACTTTTCAATAAAATAATATGTCCAATATACAATAATTTATGGAATCCTGCTTACAAATTTTCCCATCAATATAAGCATTGTTGTAATATCATTTCATGATCTTGTGTTGTATCTTTCGATTTCATGACCTCTCTATGAAGGCCTGAAAATTATGTGGAGGCATATTGTACACCTACAATAGTAGATTAGAGAATATTCAGATGTAAAGTAATAATGCTAAAGTAGAACCACCATACTAAATTGTAAGAGCATCACCCATACTCTGGTACATTTCCATTAGTGTAGCGGCAATGCCACTATCAAGATCCACTTTGGGTCCATTTGAAAAGCCCATAGCATACAAATGATGGCCTAAAGCTTCCATACCATATGCAAATTGTGCAACAAGTGTACGATCAACAGAGTCAATGCAATTTGTACGCATCACTCCACTCTGACATATGGGTTCTCTTGCATTGTCTGCATTCTTTTTGGGGTGTTGTTTAGCATCACAATCTCCATCTCGTGTAAATGAAAAGATTCAAGAATCATTTCTATTTCCAATCGTTCCAGGATCTATCCCTGATGAATTGCATCTAAAATAACCTATAGTAGTATCTCTACAGTTTACACATTTTTTTGGATAGAAATTTTGAGATATATACATTTGGATTTGTAGGAAGAAAAAGTACCCCATATTCACTACCCTCTCCTGAGAGAATCAAAACTAGCAAGATTGTGATTCTAAAGGAGTTGGTTATGAGAGAAATAATAACACCGCCAAATTTTCAAGCAAGTTGTTTACACAACTACAACACAAATACTATAAAATTCATCAGTTCTATAAACACACATGCAATTTAGATGAGGTATTCACAGATACAGAGGAAGTACTTTTGCTATAAGAATTGTGGCCCTGCATTCCTCTAACATGTCAAGCAGGATAAGTATGCACTCCTCATGTCCATTGATTCATCCATATATATTCTGACGTTGATCATGCCTTTACGTTCCTTGTTGACTTTTGGCAGCGTCAAAGTCTAGTTGAAAGGCACACTTTGAATAGACAATAATCCATGCCTCGTTATTGGCTTCCTTTAATACTCAGAGAATTTGGGAAATTTTGTTGGAAAACAAATGGAAATTTGAATAAATATTCATTGTTCTGGTTCAGTATGCCAGAGCATACATTTGAGGCCAGAGATGCCATGTCTATTTACAGGGAAGGTGTTGGAGGAAGATGAGTAGGTTAACTGTCATGTTCTATATGATGATGGAGAGCCTTAATCTTGATGAAGTTAAGAATTGGAAGGGTTTCCTCAGAGGAAAGAAAAGCAAGGATGGTAAAGACCCTATTCTTAAAGCCATAAAAGAACTGCTTACACCCTCCATTTTTTTTGTTGTCTTTTAGATAATGAAACTCTTATGCGAAAAGAGCACCATATAATTTTGATCCTAGATCATGTATTGTGATAGTAACCTCTTTACGACAGTTTGTCTATATACTAGCAATTTTGCCAATTGCTTCTCTATTCACATTGCTAGAAGAATCATTGTAGAAATTTTTTACAAACAGTATATCGTTGTACACTTTTCAGAGTGCTTCATGGTTAATTAATAGGTTATTAACTTTGATTGATGTGTCATATGTCCAACAAATTTTCTATGGTAGCAAGGTATTTTTTTTTTCAAAATTTAAACAAGTTTGATTGATCCTTTGTGTATTTATTTGGTAATTTGTCTCTCTTATTAGTTTGATACATGTATCTTGCAAGTAATGCATTCGTCTAGCTTGACTTCCAACTAAGATACATTGCTAGTTGATTTCCACATTCATCAACCATGTTTAAGTGAAATGATTCATTATAAATATTGGATGAAGTGTTGTTATATAAGTAAAGCATCAATTAGTTTGTAAAACAATTTTAGTGTTCAATAAATGCATGTTTATGCCCCTTCAAAGTTAATGGGCTATGATTATTATGCCATCATTCCCATATCTAATATAGATTTTACTTGAGGATATGTTTATCCAAGGTGATTCAGATAGAATTTGGTGGACCTACATCTAGGGCTAGCAATCAGTATCAGCATTGTTAAATTTCAGTGGACTTGTACCTGTTGTTAGATTTCATGCATCAGCATTGTAGTTGTTTATGTTATGCTTGGATTTTCCTTTCAAAGACACCTGATATGAAAGGTATTCATAGAACTACTTCACTCAAGACAGGGATGCAAAGCAGCTTTTTGGGATTTTCCCTTGCCCTTGAGATTTGAGACACTTAAAAGAGAGATAGAAATTTTCTTTTTGGAAAATATTTTGAACGTATGTGTTTCCTTAATTTGTTAACATTTTCGAATTTCCATTTTCTACTACTATTTCAACAACAAAAAGGGTGGATTGCATGTCTAATACAGAACTTCATTCATGATAGTTAAGTGGCCATTCTCCTAAAAATGAAATGAGCCTCCTTGTATCTACAGTAACACCTCTATTGGCATGTTCTCTTATCTTCTTACTTTTCTCTAAAGATTTGTGACCCTTAACATTGATTGGCTACAAGATTTTTATGTAGTCGACTCCCTTCTTTTCATCTATATTTGAATCCATTACAATAGATGTTTCCTTGTAGTTGGGTTGCTATGAATCAACATAGTTTTAGTTTTTTTCTATTTTCATCATAAAAGACCTCATGATTACAGGTTCTTCATCATATTACATTCTTGCAATGAAGGGTGAAATTAGTCATGCATTTCAAATGACGATACTTTTGGCATCAATGGAAACCTCAGTTCTGCCTAAAAACCAAACAACTTTAAGGATATTAGTGGGAATGGTTGGAAATACTTACAAACAAGCACCTATTGTTTGAGTTGGGTTCAACAATTCATCCCATACTACATCTACATTAGGCTTTATTTTATAGTAGTTTTCATGGTACGTCAACATTTCTAACTCGTAGCACTCTACCAGRGAGAAGTTAGCTTGCTTTCCAATTCAGTTCCCCTAAGCTTGCCACATAAATCATTTAAATGATCATTCCCYGTGAATGCATCCTTCACGTCTCTTGCCTATACCATTGTTTCCAAAAAMCCAKAATTGTATAAAGGACAACTAATTTTCTCTTGTTTGATGTCGACGATGCTAGAACTGCCAAAAATATTTACTCATGGAAGAGGAATGTCAAATCAACATTTTTCTGAATCAAAAAACTTATTGGCTTTCCTTCATTCTCCTCACYGTGTTTACAAAATAGAGATGAAGTATAAATTACACCAAACAAGAAAATAGATATGACACTTGTCTCAAAGCTTCTCTCCTMAAAAAAAGTCCATTAAAATCTGAATTAAATGTATCTAGTAACAAACATCGATTAGAGTTGTAAAGGCTATATAGGGGTTACCCAAGATTACCATGGAAACTTTACCTTGGATTTTCTTGACAAGGGATCTGTTATAGCAAGATTTTCCTCACCATTTCTATCTTGCACAGAGAGATTTTTCCATTTCCCTATGCAAACTTATCATCCCTTTTTGATGAATCCAGAGATAAAAATATACATTTTTCCACATATACGCTCCCTATCATTTATACAAGATGCGTATACGCTTGCTTCTCCACTACAGCTTGTGTATATCGAGATTTGTGCCAAAAAATACAAAATAAGATCGGGTTTCCATGTCACGACAGAAGATCTCTTATTCTTGGCCTTCCATATACTAAAAACGTTCTGAATCGGCCCTTCAATTGCATTCTGAAGGCTATAAGAGAACAATTTCGAGCTATGGAAAAAAGGAGAAAGCATTCAACTTTGAGAGAAAAGTTACTCTGGAGAAATTACTTCATATTGAGTCTACATCCCTTTGTCCCTCAAGTCTGAACATAGTGTTCAACCCCCAAGCTCTTTCCCTATTGTTGAGAGGACCTCATTGCCTTTTTCCTATGATCTTGCCTTTGGTGGAGGACTGAAGTGGTGGAGACCTAGTTGGAAGGAACTCAGTTTCTTGGTTTAGAACCATGCCAACATAGAAGTTTGTAATGTTGTCACTTCTGCTGATCAATTATTAATAGAAATACTCCTTTCCCGTCCTATTGGTATCTTGCAAATATATTATTATTATCCATGGGCATGTTTGTAATGTTTATTAATGGATTATGCTATCTAATGTGCTAATATCTTTTATATCATCACTATGTACTTGCTCTACTTGTTTTTTGAGAACTTCTTGCAAGTATAAAGCTTTGGGTCAAAGTTGTCAACAGTGGAAAATCATCAAATGTTGGATCGAGGTAGGCCACTTTCTTATGTTGCACATTAGTTTATATAGCATATGTTGGAATTGAGTTGATTTCTGTAGTCATACCTATCTGTTGTGGTTTACCCTTAGCCATAGAGAGTTTTTCCCTTGTAACAGGATCTTCGAACCAGTAACTATCATTGGTGTTCTATTTGTAATTTTGTATAGGCCTATAAAATATTTACTCACTAGGTCAGGGTTCTTCCATTCTTTTGAGCTTACAAGGATTACCATTTGTGTTTGTAAAACACTAATAGACCCATTTGCCTCCACTTGATAGGTCATTGATCATTGGGACATTATCTTCCTATTCGAATGATATTGCTTCCAACCATCAACTAGCAATGGATCCCATTTGCCTCCCCTCACAAGAAGTTATTTTTCCTCTTGACAATACCAATGGTAGTCCACCATGCATGCAAACTTCAAAGCAAGCCTTTAAAATTTAAATTGGCCATTAGAAGCACCAAATATCAATCAAGTTGCAACAAAGTTGATTAAATTTCATGGAATCTATCAAAAAAAGAATAGAAGTGACCATCTAAATGTGGTTTAGCATTTTTCCATGCTAATCTAACTCTGTCATAGACCTATAGGAAATATTGTGTAGAGTATATTTTAGACTAGTTGGCTTCTCCAAAATAGCAGTAAAGGGCTCTATTAATTCCAGAAGTTCGTAAATTGTAGGTGGCTAAATGAAGGAATCAATATCATTCACAAAATTCTTTTCTTACTCCATTTGATCAAGATGATTGGCTTAGGGAATCAACTAGGTGTTCTCATTCTAGGAAGATAGCATACTCAATTTGCACATCTAATCAATGATATCAATAAACCTTCTTATTTATACATCAGATGCTTTCAACTGATCTTGTAAAAACAGTAATTTTTTATTCTTAAGGATACTTTTGGCATCAATGGACACCTCAGTTCTATCTATAATCTCAACAACTTTAAGGACATTAGTTGGAATGGCTGCATACTTCCAAACAAACACTTGTTATTTGATCTTGGTTCAACACTTCATCCCATACTTCATCTACATTAGCCTTTATCTTATAGTAGTTTTCATGTTACTTTAACATTTTCTAACTCGTAGCACTCTGCCAGGGAGAGGTCAGCTTGCTTTCCAACTCAGTTCCCCTAATCTTGCCACATAAATCATTTAAATGATCATTCCATGTGAATTCAACCTTCACATCTCCTGCATGTACCATTATTTCCAAAAACATAGAATTGTATAAAGGACAATTGATGTTCTTTTTTTTTATGTCGATGATGTTGTAACTGCCAAAAATATTTACTCATGGAAGAGTAATTTCAAATCAACATTTTTTCTGACAGAACTAAGGTGTACATTCTGATTCATCAAATTTATTTTTCTGATTCAGAACTGAGGTGTCTAGTAATGTGTTCTTCTTAAGGATACTTTTGGCTAATATAACTATGTACATGAAAACACACACATTCTTACACACAATGCACCATACTACCATGGCTTCTTGGCTTGCTTACTGTTATACAAAACATCCTCAAATCCCAAGTAGTTTCCCCCACCATCACTTAAAAATGAATTGTAATTTGCAAGTTGGATATAATTTTCCAAAGCAAAACAATTAACAGTGAAAGAACAATAACAAACATACCTATCAGAAGAAACATGCCATGTGTTTGAGAAAGGTATCAATCAGACCAAATAATGTTGTACATAACAACCCTCTGAGTTGAAACTGACCAAAAAATGCTCGCTTTTTTAGTTGAAACCGGCCAAAAACTGCCCGCTTCCAGTTGAACACTGAATAGAATGACCACCATGGAATGAAATGGGGTTCAAACGAAAGGTTAAATAGAAGTCAAAAATAATTTAAACCCACAAAAAATCGATCATTTACCTCCAAAATCTAAAATTTGAGGGTTTCCATTTCTATCGCATTTGCGCCAATGTTTTTCATCAATGGTCGAGGAACCAGATTTGGACGGAAATTTAGAGAGATCCAGTCGAAACCATGAAATTTGGATGGATTTTTGGAGATATCCATTGGAACCCATGAATTTGTTAAGAGAACTAGGGCCATCAATCCACGTTCGGCTGAATTCAAAAAATAAATGCCACATTCGACTGAATTCGAAAAATAAATGCATGATATCTTTGAGGACAAATTGAAAACATGTGAAAAGGATTTCCAATACAATTCCATTCGCACTAGTTTTTTCCAATTATGGTCGATAATAGAAAGGTTTCCAATCCATGGCACATTCACACCAATTTTTGTGAACAGTGGCGGATGAAGTAGGGTTGAGAGGAGCCCTCGTCGATCATTGTAACTTCCCCTACATATCTCGATTATTCTATGCATCTACTGATGCACCTGCAACCTGTACTAACACATCCAACAACACATCGTTCAAACAATTTAATGACATTTAATTTGTCCTCATAAATGTTGATTTAATATAAAATATATATTCAACCGTGTACTAACACATCCATCAACACATCATTCAAATGGTTTAATGTTATTTAATTCGTACTCATAAATATTGATTTAATATAAAATAGATATTCAGGGCAGGGCAACTTTGATAAAAGTGAAATAATTTTGGGTAGCTTTGATAAAAGTAAAATATAGAATTAATATATTAAAAAAATGTCTACATGGCATTATTTTATCAATTTATTTATTTTTCCTTAGGAGGGCCATTTTGAGTTGAAATTTCCTCTCATGCCTTTGATTTGAACATGGTCTTTGTTTTCTTTCCTTGTTGACAATGCTTGCATAAAGTGTTGGTTGGTTTCATGATCTGGGGAATTTCTCTAATGCTTCCTTTTTGCTGACTTTAACAAGGTTATCAAAGTGTATGTGACCCATTCTTATGTTCCATAGCCAACCTTCATCTTCCTTTCCTAGACAACACTTTTCATTCCAATTTCACTTAATACATGTATGTTTCTTGATGTTCGTGTAGTTGTTGCAATCAATTTTCCCGAACCTTCTTTTCTTATCTCGCACTTATGTGAATCGAAAGTAATTTTATGCCTTGGTCACACATTTGAATCACACTTGGAATATTATGTTTCATATCTTCTACTAGTAGAACATTTTCTTCCTTGGTATTCTTGTTTCAATTATGACTATGCATTTTCTAATGATTTTAGTTGAATCATCATTTCCGAAGGAGACTGATCCATATCTTTCCTTTATTAATGTAAGAAACCTGTCTTTATCACCTACCATGTGTTTTGAACATCCAATGTCAACATACCAACTATGTTTCTTCTGCTTAGCTTGTAGAGTGAGTGTGCATTGTTCATTGTTATATTGATTATGTTTTCTTATCCATGTTCTCTTCTAAGGTTCATGTCTGTGACTGTTGTTGTTTTGTTGTGGTTCTCTAGGAGGGATTGTCATTCTACAATATTTGGCCATGTGTCCAAAGTTGTTGCACTTGTAGCATTCCACTTTGTTGGCAGCCAATTCAATTTTTTCCATTGCCCTATAAGCTACCTACACCCATGTCTTCTGAACTTCAAATTGTCGTCGCATTTTGCAAATAAATGATATTTTCACTTCTTGTGACACTTGCAAATTGGTTTCAATTTAGTCTTCACGACTGTAAGCGTGAAAACTCCTCTATCGTTATTTGAAATGTCATGATCTTCTCATGGATATTCTGAAAGGCACTTACCTTTGGTTTATTATTGTGTGGCTAAATGAATTTTCAAACTATGCCTATCCTTACTTTGATTGCGCAATTTAATTTGATTACACTGGTAAGGCATTGAGCATGAAAATTTATTGTTTGGGACTTGCCTAGTCATTCAATTGCATAGGGGTCATGGTTTTATTTTGTTTTTTATATAATGTGATCCTTATTATTATAATATCTTGGCTTGTCAAATGTTATGGAATCGATTGTCACAATGTTTTAAACTTTGATTATGCAATGGTGCATTGGTTAAACATTTGGGTTTAATTTTATATTGAACATTCGTGGTTTGAAATAATACATTGGTGCATTGGTATGATATCCACCGTTTGATTTTTGGTTTGGCCGATTAATATGGTTTGAACTATGTTTTGATTGATTGAACGGAGGCTGTACCTTGTCATTACTGCTTTGCATGGTGGTGAATAATCCCACCACCCTTGCACGCACATATTGAATGCTTCCCCTTTGATCGTTCATAGTGGTTAGACCGAATGACTTTGCTCCTGTATGCTGGTGTTTGTGACCCTAACCCTTACCATGCGCTCGCACCATGGCTCTAGTCGTGAGGGCTGAACCAAACGGTTGCCAAGATCTGTTGATGTTAGACAGTGCTTACAGCGACCTTGAGGAATTTGGATGGCTCCCGTTCATACAAAAGTTTGATGGTTTTAACCCCTGTGTGGCTCGGCAATTCACATTAACCTTTGATGGTTGTCGAGCTAAGGTCGGGGATGTTCAATTGGAAATTGATGAGCAATTTCTCAGTTTAGCTACCGGTCTGTCTGCCACTGGACAAAGATGGTCCAAAAATTGAAAAGTGGGAGAGGTCCCGTGGACATTGCTCTTCCAGTCGTGTAGGGTGAGCTCCTGTGACAAAGGTTTGCCTGCGAATATGCTCAAGCAACGTTGGCACGATTTTCTAATGGTTATCAAACAGTTTATCACTTGCGAGGGTCGGTATGGGTTTGTTTTCTTACACCACCTTCGTCTACTTATGGTTTTCATGGGCTATGAGCTTAATATGCCTTATTACCTGCATAGAAGCCTGTTTAAAATGTCTAAAAGATACAAACAGAACCAGGCTGATAGCAGCCTCTTTCACTTCGGGCTGGTTAAAATTATTGTTGTTTATCATTTGGGGTTACACAGAGACTGTTGGAACGATTTCCTGGCTCGCAATGATTTTGAGGATTCAAATCCTCCACAGGTTGACAAACATGTGGTTACCGAAGACAAGACTATACCCCCGGTACCCTATAGTATCCTATTACCTAAACCCTTACCCGACTCACCTATCGACCTACCTCATTCTGTGACCAAGGATGACCCGACTGTTAAGCTTGTGGCTAAAGGACCTAAAGCCAAACCTACTGCAAATTCCAAAGGCAAAAAGAACGTCCGATTAATCTCTTGCATGGCAAGAAACAAACCGAAGCCTCCTGTCATCCCTGACCCTATCATTTTAAGTGGAGATTCTGACTCGGAAGTCGAACGGTTTCTGGAAAATGAATATCCCTATTCCGAAGGTCTGTGTGCCAAACCCTCTTTTGACTTCGTGACCAACCTACCACCTTGTTTGCAAAACAACCCTAATTATCCTGGCATTAATCTGCCATGTCCAAACCTCGATGATTCGTCAAAACCCTCCCCTGCTCTACCTCGACCAGTTGTGCCACCATGTGATCAGTGCGGCTCATGGTTAGAAAGGTATTACCTTGATGTGCCAATGTTACAGTCCAGAATTCATTCTCTGGAGGATCAAGTTGCAAGGCTTACCAGGCAAAAGGCTGAGCTTCAAAACACTGATAAGAAACAGAGAACAACCGATTCTATTTTGTTTAAGAATGTGGAGTCGGCTACAGCGGTCGTGAATTCAAAATTGGCATGATTATAGTAGCATCACTGGTATGTATTATCACTTGTTTATATAATGAATTTGAATTCGGTTTTGAATTGATTATGTCTACAGCGTGGATTTGCTCTGTCACACGATATGCATTGTGTACATAGTTATGTTTTGATTAATGAAATTTGTTTTCCCAGTTTAGTTTCGATTGGATTCTTTTTTCGATTCGATTGGATCGTAGTATGGATTTGATTGGTTTCATTTAGCTTAATTTGGGATGTTTTGTTGCTAATTGAAGTCACTGTATCTATTATGGACATAAGTTGTTTCACATTTCGATTTTGAACACAATCAATGTTCCGATTCGAATTGGTTATAATGTATATGATATGATCGATGGTCAACTGTTTCGGTTTCATTTACATATGACTTTCGACCATCTCRGATACAGATTGGATTATGTTTAATATGATTTTGTTTTATCTCCACCCAAATCGTGAATTGATACAAATTGTAACAGTTATATCCAGCTGGTTGATTCRCATTGGTTTTCTCCACCATATTATCAGTCYGATCCGTATTGTATTGAATATTCTGTTTGGATTCGATTCGAGGAACGAAATTGACTGTATCCAGTCTCACGAGTTGTTTCTATATTAGACTYAGTCRTGATTTGTTTTGATTATTTACCCAGTTTATATTATGAATTCTGTTGATTCTATCACGCTCCTGTCTGTTGATTGTGTGGGGATCAATCAYGAAATTCGTTGGGTCGATACTGATTGAGTATGATTTCATTTGAACACAATCGAAACGGTTTACCTATCTTTACATTTGATTGAAAGATATGAATCTGTTGTTATGTCTATAATGAGTCAATGATGGTTGTGATTACTACTTGTTGATCCTGTCTATTGGCCATGTAACGTTCAACGATCGAAATCTATGGCGAATTTTGGTTGAATTTCCATCTTTGTATATGATTAAAACAACATGAATCTTATGCTACCATGGATTATGATTTTGTTGGATTAGATCGTATCGCACACGATATGACTTATTATTAATTTCATTTGATGTGAAACAAACTTGATATTGTTTGACCCAATTTTATGGTAAAATGAAACAGAGTATCCTTACCCCTGTTTCGATTAAATCATTGTTGATTATATTTTATATTGAATGATAAAATCATTTGAGTCATTAGTGATTCGTTTTTAATGTTTATTGAAAGAAGATTGGATTTGACTCTTTTAAAAAGATTTCATTTCATTTCATTTGATCCTATATGCCATTTTAGACTAGCTACAGAATCAGATGATTCTGTAGCTAAGTCTGTAGGATCAATTTTTTATTGTTTTGTTAATGAAATATCTTTCTAACCGGTTATTTTTGGTCTGTTGCAGATCAATTCGAAATGGCAGTGGTTTTGATGAGCAGTTAGGGGATATTTCAAAGATTTCATTTGCATTTTAGTTTCTTAGTTTAGTTGATTTTGGGATATCTCCCAGATTATGTAAAACAATTTGATATTATCCACAGGGAGGTTTTACCCTGTGGACAGACTTATAAATACTTATCATTTTTGTAATAATCATGATCCTCATTCGTGGGAGAACAAGGATATGGATTTCTAATACAGACTGATGCATAATTTGGTGTTTTGTCACAACTTTAGCTTATCATTATATCAATATTTTGTTTCATGTTGTGTATATCAATTCGTGTATGGTTAATGACTACTTTAGCTATCTTAATCATGTGTAAATGATATAATTTTGATCATTGTAATCCATATCTGGTTTCTTCCAAGTGTATAAAAGACATAACAATTGTTTAATTCAGTTTGTGAATGACAGGTTTATCTTCTTCATAAGTTGAATTATTTAATATAAGTTTTTGCATAACATGTTTCCCTTATTGCAGAGATTTATACATCTTATAGTTGTTATGATTTTTTATGTCTTGTTTGTCCTGTAAACACTTCAAGGAGCAGCACAGCCTATCGTTTACGAGAAGCCTATGGAATAACCGGTGCGAGTTTCCCTCCTCTGACCAGCTTAGAAGTCATCATACACAGGGCAGACTTGGAGCGTTTCCAGGTCAGTTAGTCTTTTGTTTACTGTTTTCATCAGTAGTTTAGTTCAGATATAAGTTTAGTTAGACTTATAGAATTAATATATTAGATTGTTTAATTTCAGTAAATATATTAGATCGTTTAATTTCAGTAATTTTTATTTCTTATTCATAAAAGATAAAAAATCAAAAAGATTTATGGCTGTCTTATGGAAGAAAACACATGAGTTTTGCAGGTTTTAATTAAATCTGTAGGCTGTTTATAGTGTACATTTGTGAATAAGTAATATTGCAGTTGGTAATTAGATAGTTGATTTAAGTTATTATAATAGAAATTAGTAGATTGTATATAATGGTTAGAATAATTATATTTAGTTTTAGTTTAATTTAGTAGTTTGTTTTAATTAGATTAGTGTGTTAGTTTGTTTGTTTTTAGTTAATTTGTTTTATTAGTTTTAGTTTGTTTTATTTGTTTTAGTTAGATTAGTTAGTTTAGGTTAGTTTTCTCTTTGGTTTTCTTAGGAGACCTTAGAGTGGCCAACGGAGCCGTTAAACTCGTCAGGGTGGTTCATTCCAAACGGCTTGGGTTATTTAGACAACCCCGGACCGGTTCCACTCTCTCAATTGATGGACGAACAATTTCGCCCGTCAACACACTTCAGTGCTCAATGATTCAAACCCGTTGTAGCTTCTTATTTTTGTTTCACTAGACCTTCTTGGATAGCCATTTTGTGTATGTCTTTCAAAGTTGTTTATGTTCCTGCTATTAGCTATGCAATTTACAGATTTATGTCCAAAATTATTTCATGCATAACATAAAACGAAAAAGATAGTTTGATACCTGGGAGTTGAAGATATTCTGACAGGAGTTACTCTTATTAATCCTTCTTCTTCCTAATGCCTATTTGTTTCTATCGGTCGTTGATTATGAAGTCTGAATCTTCTCGGTGGAGGAGTGTCTTTGTAATATTCCTTCTAGATATTCCTATCCCCTTTTATTGTTTCTGCATAGCTTTTTGGATATGTTTTGTGTTCTGTTGCTTTGGAGCTTGATCCCTTTTCTGTCTGATTGTATCCAAGTCTGGACTTGTCATGATAAGCCTTTTGACTGTTGATAATGTCATCCAGAACTTTTGAGTTGTTCTGCATATTTTTCTTTTGAAGATCCTTTCTCAATGTGACAATCTCTGCTTCCAAATTTCCAATGATCCAATATATTTCTTCTAAATATTATTTGAGTGCTTCTTCAATTCTTTTATCTTATTCTATTTTAACCTTCAATTTCATGATCATTTGTTCTAGTTCCTGAGTGTCTTCTTTCTTGTCTAGTTCTTCTTGTAGCTTCTTGTTTTCTCTTCTTAACTTCTATGGCACTCAACAATTCTTCTCGGTGGTCAACTTCTGCCCTTTCATATTCTTCTTATGTTTCTTCTTTATCAGATTCTTCTATTTCCATGAATAGAACTCTTTATGTCTCACTGTCACTAACTTCATCTTCATCTGATGAGGAGATGTCTTCTTTGGTGCATGAGCTTTGCTTGAAAGATTTATTTTTGGTTGTTTTGTCTTTATATGTTTGTTTTCTATTTGAGTAATCTTCATCATTCCTCTTATTTTTCTTATGAGGACATTTGTTAGCAAAATAACCAATACCATCACAATTAAAACAAATCAATGGAAGCTTACCTTTATATCTGCCCTTGGTTCCCTTGTTCAATATTCTGACAAAGTTGGCCACTTCTTCTTCACCATCTTCTGAGAAGTCACTACTGCTACTATGTTCCTTTTTCTTTCCCTTTTGCTTTAACCTTTTGGATGCTTTTAAAGATGTTTCTTTTATATATGGATTTTCATGTTCATTTCTCATTTCATATGTTGTGAAGATTCCATGAAGTTCGTCCATGCTTATTGAGTCTAGATCCTCTCTTTCTTCTAGTGTTGATATCTTAGGATCAAATCTCATAGTAAGATATCTTAGTACCTTTTTAACAATTACAAATTCTTCAATTTCTTCTCTCAATCCTATGATTTCATTCATTGTTTCATCAACTCGTAAGAATTAAGTTGCAATATTCTCATCTTCCTTCATCTTTAGTTGTTTGAATTGACCTCTGTAAGTTTGAAGCTTTGCTTCTTTGACTTTTGAATCTCCTTCATAAATATTTTGAAGTTTGTCTCAAATCTCTTTAGCAGATTTACAATGTACAACTTTGGTATATACTGATTCACCAAGACCATTTAGAAGTGAATTTGTGGATTTGGAATTATTTTGACCGAGTTTCATTGTTTTTTCACTTGTTGGCGAAACTACTAGTTCTTTGTATCCATCTACTACTGATTTCCAAATTTCAAATCACTGTGCTTGTATATATGTTTTCATCCTTCTGATCCAGAATGCATACTTATGTCCATCAAACTAT
>ML778130.1:51639-139688 GCA_009831015.1 Picea engelmannii
ATATAATTATAATTTTACTTAAATTTATTTTCATCATAATTCATATTTTTTAAAATATAATTTTATTTTAATCTATAAATCTATTATAATGATGATTATTAATGTCCACTAAGACTGAATTGGTTTATCAGACCTTAAAAGGGTAAGTGATTACTTGTGATTCTTTAAAATTTTGTTTATGTGCTTGAAAAGCATTAAGAGAAGCTTTCCAAGATCACCATAATTTTGTTGAGTTAAGAGGTTAGGAAGGTTCGTAGTGTGACAAATATTTGGAAAATGAGATCTAATATGGGTATAGGATGGACAATCTAAGAGAAAGTGTTTTTCATCTTCAACCTTCTTAGTGTCACAAAGGTGACACGCTCTTTCATCCCATGGTGTTTTAGGAATTGACCAATGCCCAGTTTCACTATGGAGCTCGTGAGAACTTGTTCTTATCTTAGCAATGCTTATTTTTTTCTTTACACTTGGCAAAACAGATAGATAATTTTGATCTTCTAGATTAGGGTTGATTACATCTTTATAATACCTTAATTTTACTTTTTCCTCTAACTCTTTATCACACCACATTTTCTCCTTAAATTTTGATTTGACATTTTTTTAATAGTATCTTTATTCTACAAAATGGTGTCTTCCATGATTCCCCAATAGTTTAGCCAAGACTAGGCATCTTTATGCCAACCTTGCTTGAGTCGATGGTGGTTATGACTTGTTTTTGAAGCAATTTTAGGAAGCCTCTTGTCTTCCATGTTGTTTAACTTGTTCTTATACATTAAGTATCTAGTCATAGTCATGCTCTCAATGGGGGAGAGGCTTGTTTCTAAGAGGAGGATGGGATAGGGAGTATTTCCTTTAGTTTTGAGATTATAGGTTATAAAATTCTTTTGTATTTGCTCTATCTTTCTCCAAGATTCATGAGAGATACGACAGCCCTAGAATTCACATCCATAAAGAATAACTAGTGTAACAAGAGTCTCAAAGAGGAGTTTCTTCTTATCCCAACTCCAAAGATTAACTAAATTACAATTGTTTTCAAGCCCATAATAAGTTTTCCATCCCCCAATAATCCTTTTCTCAATGCTATAATTCCAATTGAGCTTGTGGTGAATATCAATTCCAAGATATTTGTATGAAGTCACTTCCTCCAAGTTGTAGTTGTCATATATGAAGGTATCATAAGGGATCTTATTGGATTTAATATTCATGACCTTAGTCTTATCAGTATTAACAAGCATACCCATATTGGAGCAAAAATCCTTGAGGATTCTTAGTTGGTTTTCAAGATCGTGGGGAATCCTTGCCATAAGAATGATATCATCGGCATAAAGAAGAAGATTGATGACTATACCAATGAGAGTAGGGCCGACACAACCTACTTTTTCCAAGCAATCTTCTAACTTTTCAATGTATATGTCAAAAAGAGTAGGGGACAAGGGACAACCTTGTTTGACTCTGATATTGTAGTTAATCTCTTTTGAACAACCCCCAATGTTTTTAAACTTAGCAATAATGTTCTCATACATACTTATTGCAGTAGCCCTCAACTCAAGAGGTACTTTTATATCTTCCAACCTATTCCAAAGGTTTTTCTTAGGAACCATGTCAAAATCTTTTCTAAAGTCAATAAAATAACACAAAATATTGGTTTTAGTATTGCGGAACTCCTTTGCAATGATCCCAAAGGTAACAAAATGGTCCACAATTGAATGATATCTCCTAAACCCATCCTGGCCTTTAGCTCTTTTACCGTGAATTTATATCCAAAGGATAATCTTCTTTTCCAAAATAACTCCATAAAGCTTGGCTAAAATCAGGCTAATCATAATGGTCCTATAATTAGAGGGAATGTTTTTATCCCCATTTTTAAAAATAGGAACAATGAGGCTTTGCGTCCAGGGTTTAGGGAAGCCCTACTTGACTGCTAAATTGAAGAGCTTGTGTATGTGAGGGATAAGGATTGGCCCTCTGATTTTAAAAATTTCATCTTGGTAGCCTTCAATGTCCTTAGCTTTCTCATTTGCAAGTCTCTTAATCCTGAACTCTATGTCATCTAAAGAAAAAACTTCTTCCTTTGTAGGGACGATAGGAATGGTGTCCATGGCATTAGGGAGCTCGTAAATAGTTTTAAGGTAGGAATTCCAGTCACTTAAGAGAATCCTATTATTTTATTTAGTATTGTGGTTTAGAATTTGGCTCCATAATTTTTTAGGATCCAACTTATATTGTTGTGAAAGTTTCGCTTGCCTTTTATTGATACAATACCTTTTTTTCCTTTTAATTAGGGCTTTGTACGTATTGATCTTATCGATTTTTAAGGACTCATTAGAAGCATCCCTAATGGCTTTCCTAGCAATTTTACATTATTTATCATACCAAGAGTTGGTCGTTCTATTATTCTTTTTATAGGACACCTCGAAAGAGAACTTGTTAATATAAGTGGAAAGGGTAGTTGTAAAATTATGATAGAGTTGTTCAATGTTGTCCTTATAAGTTAGGAGATTTAATTTACTATTTAAATCCTTTAAGAAAATGTCAATTTTACTTTTTTCAAAGCGCAAATTCCTTTGATTATCAAAATTCTCTTCAATGACGCTCCTATGCATGGAAAAGTTTAGAGTTAGGGTTAAAGTTTTATGATAAAAGTCAGGCTCATAGTCATTTAAAAGATCAAAAGTTGTTATTTGGTTGGAAACATGGATATCAGATATCACATAATCTACAACACTAATACCTAACCCATGAATACAAGTCATCTAGTTGGAGTTTGGCCATTTCATTACTCCATTGCAAATTATTAGGTCTTGAGAGATACAGAGTTTAACCAACTCAGTACCAAACAAATTATCAATTAGGTATTTAGAGCTTCTTTTGTAGCTATTAGATAAAACAAGGTCCTCATCTAGCCATAAAGTATTATGTTTGGAATCAATACTTAAAATAGTAGCTTGTTTAGTTGTAGTCTTAGCATTAAAGTCTCCTAACAGGAGGATATTACCTTTATTTTTCAAACTATAAATATTTTGTTCTAAATTATTATATGGACAATTGTTATCTAGATTGTTTTTTCTTATAAAAAGTAGAATTAATAGGTGAAAAATAGCAAATTGCTATATACATCTTCTTAGCATTGGTCTCTGAAATTTCTATCCAAATGTACTGATTGAGAGGGTCAATCTGATGAAGTTGAATGTGAGGAGAAATGCTCTTTCTAATATAACAAGTTATGCCTCCTATCCCTCTAAGATGGGATTTTTTGTTCCATGACGACCACAAGATAAATCCTTCTATGTTAGGGACCTTAGACTCATGCTCCCAAGTTTTGACTAGACATATAATATCAATATCACTCGGGATCCAACTTATCATAGGACCTTTACACGATGAAAAGCCACGACATTTCCAAAAAAGGATCCTGAATGTCTCAAATTCCTATTTAGTGTTATCCTTCTGGTCTCTAGCCCTAACAATAGATTTTCGATTTCTAATTATTGTCTATTTTCCTTCTTTCCTAGATTCTTTTACCTTTTGAACTTCCTTCCTTAATTCAGCTTGGTCTTTGGGAATGAGGTCTTCATTTATAAATATTATTTCCCCTTTTAAGCTCGAAGATTTACTAAGTATGCTATATTTATGGTCATTACAACTTACTTTGACACAGATCAACCTATCTTTGTGATCAATTATTTTTCCTAGCCTCTTTGCTTCTATGAGGTAAGTTGTATCAATTTTTGATTTATTATTTAATTCTTCTTTTACTATTGCTAGCACATCCTCCTCTTATTGTTCTTTTATACCAGAAATTATGAGGTTCAAGGCTCTTTTGTTACACTCATGGTCCAGTTCGATTAGCTTACTCATTTCCTCTTTGATGTGTTTTATATCCAATTTGTTTTCCATATTACGGAGGGTCAAATTGTTGGTTAGTTTTTCTTCTAGCTCTTTAATCCTATCTCTCAAGTTGTGATTTTCTTAACCCCTCCTTCTTGGGTTGATTGTTTATGTTTTTCCATTTCTTGAATCCTATCCCTCATTGTGTGCAATTCACTCTTGAACCCTATGAATCTATCCTCTATTTGAGTTTGAATGGTATCTTTAATTTTTTTATCAATCATTGCCTCTAGCTCTATTTGGAGTTTTACGTCTCTTTCTTCACTCCTTTTTTCTTATGATTCTAACTCTATTTGGACTTTGGCATCTCTCTCGTCTCTCCTTTTTTCTACTGATTCCGTATAATCGTAAAGGATCTCTATAGTGATTTTGTGGGAATGTAACAATTATTATTTTGGATTGACTTTAAAAATGGAAAATAATAAATATTTTTTTTAATTGATAATAATGAAATTAATTATTATCTCTCAAATCAACTTAAAATAAAAAATAAAAAATAAATATTTAAATATTTTTACTTAATAGATTATAAATATATTTTAAATTAAAATTGAATCAAAGTAAAAAGTGACTCACCTCATTTCACATGTCACCCGTTGAAGGAACTATAAAGATTGTTTTGGTAAAAAAAGGTAAAAACCAAAAAGAAGTATTATTCCCTTTCAAAACCACAGAGAAGTATTATTCTTGTTCCCCACGGAGAAGTATTATTCCCATTCAAAACCACAGAGAAGTATTATTCCCATTCCCCATAGAGAATTATTATTCCCGTTCCCATTCAAAACTTCAGAGAATATCCATAATATTCTTCTAATTATCAATATTTATTCTAATGTTAAAATACGTCCATATTGGATCTTCTTATATATTAAGAGGATTCTATATATTATGTGTATTTCTCAAGTTATTTCTATATTATATTTTTCTATACAAGATGATATATTTAAAGAATCACAAACAAATATTATTGAAAAATTAATATTAAAATTTATTAAGTGAAAAATATAATATGATTTATATTAATGAGGATTAACGTCGAATCAAATTTGAATTAGTCTTTTGAACCTTTATATTAACTACAAGGAATAACATGTTTTTTTTAATATATTAAACGAGTTGATTTGAAGATTGAACACGCTGCAGTATTTGTAAAAGTACTTGTTAGGTTTGTATATTCCGCACTTGTTTCCATACTTATGGAAAGACTTAACATATGCACAATTTGCAAAATATCAAAAAAACAATTTTAAAGAGATATACCATTGTTTGGCCAACCACTCTCCACCAACCAAAATGTGTAGTGGTTAAAAAGTTAGGTTTACAATTTCTAATCTACAATGTGTCGCGGTAAAAAGGTTAAGGTAACAATTTTCAATCTACAATAAAAACTGTAACTCTGCATATAAGATATTAAACCATATAATTAATTTCACTGATGTTGATCCATATCCATGAGTTAAGTTAACAATCTTCAATCTATAATACTAATTTTAACTCCACGAGCGCCCTTTCCATATCATCCCAAACTTAATGTTTTCACATGAACTTCATTAATGCCATGCTTCTGCCAACTCTACGGCCACACGGACTCAAAATATTTATACAATTAAATTTAAAAATAAAGTCAAAATTACAATCACCACGTTACTCAATTTGTCAACCTATTATGAAAGTACATTAGATTGTGCGATTTTCAGGTGAAGATAATATAAGAAATGAGAAAAATAAAACAAGTAATGGTGGAAAAATCTTGGTAGCTTATGTACACATAGGATTTCTACCATGGAAGTAAGTTTCTGGAAGCTCTGGTGATAGCTGCCATGGAAGAAACTAGAAGCAGGCTTCACCAGTTCTCCGCATTACACTGAACCACCTCTCTCATTGATAGTCTAGAAACACCCTCACCTAATGGGATCTGCGGACTTTGGCTCACACTACCCAGTCACTTTTCACGCAACCCACTCTCTGGCTTTTTTACCTATTGCAATCTTCCTCCCAACACACTTTACTAGCCAGCTTCCTTCACTCCCTTAGACTGATCTCTCTGACCTCTACTTACACCATCAACTTTCCACTCTGTCACACTACTTAGAGGAACTAGTTCACAATGTTGGAGAGACATGTCAGCGCACTTATGGGCACAACTGACGAGGCTCTCCGGAACAATGAAGGCCTCTTTACCACAACATATGAACTAGCAAAACTTGCACATACCTTCCCCCATCGGACTGGGCCCTCTCTACATCGTTGCTCCTCCATTGATCTCTCGACCCCCACACTGACCCCACCTCCCTACCTACCACACCCCCCATTTTCTTCTCTTAACAATCCTCGCACTCACCCTCCCTCCACGTTTCTCCCCCCCCTTTCGACATCCTTCACGACTTTTGCACAGACACCCACAAATTCCTTCTCCCCTTTTACTCTCCCTAGCACACTACCGGTGGACCAACTTGTCACCCCTACACACCACAGGGATAAAACTCCCTCTGTGTAGTTGAGATCTGCATGTTTTCCCATGCACAAACGTCCGACTGGTACTACTTCTAACGACGGTTTAAAATCATAGACCAAACCCTGGAGCTCAAAAAAAACAAAGAGAAAAATGGTTCTAGGGAATGATATTGGTCTAGAGGACTCGGTCTCTCTAAGCCTCTGTGCATTAGTTGGTAGGATCTCTTACAAATACCTTTGTCGATATGACCTCGCATCATGGGTGCAAACAACCTGGCGGCCATTGTTGGGGTATGCCCTAGAGATCTCCCATCTGACCTGAGGCTGGCTCTGCTTCCGATTTAAAACACTGGAGGACTCTACTTCCATTCTGGAGCGACTTTGGACCTTGGACAAAGGTAGCCTTATGCTCAAGCTCTGGCGGACCAGCTTCGACCCCTCACATGACTACTTCCGACTAAGGCATTTCTGGGTCCTCCTCCCTGGACTACCACTTCATTTCTAGAACCAGAAATCTCTTGAGTCCATCGGTAATACACTGGGTCGCTACATCTGTGTGGACCCTCTGTCACTCGCAGGCTCGAAAAAGAAGATTGCAAAAGTCATGGTGGAGATTGATATACACGACGGACTGTTAGAGACCATCGACATTGAATGGAGAGGACAAATCATCCGACATAACCTGGACTATCTTGGCATCCCCTTCAGGTGAACACTCTACAGAAAAATGGGCCACCTCAGATACACCTGCTCGGGTCACTTGGAAGAGGAACAGACAGTGGAAATTATGCTCGACTTCTCCACTAAGATGGACTCCCCATATGTAAACACACAACCTTCCTATCCGAATCTACCAGACTTTGGAGAACCAGTCGACTTAGACACAATCACCGGTAAGCTAAAAACCATTTTCCCCTCTCTTTTTATCTCACTAACCTCCTGGAAAAAAGATCATTTGGACTCTGAAACTATTTGGATATCAGGTGCTACCTCCCCTCGAATCGACCCCATACAACCTATACTTTCTCCGGCTTCTCCCCCCTTACATCTCTCCACCTGTTTTCCAAATGAGCTCCCAACCCTTTCTATGATCTCTCCCCCCTGCACAACTAGCACAGATCCCACTGAGCTGATTCCTCCACTAGCCACACATTCTACACCTGTATCCTCTAGTTCGATTCCTTCACTAGCCACACATTCTACACCTGTATCCCCCAGCCCGATTCCTTCACTAGCCACACATTCTACACCTGTATCCTCCAACTCGACCACCCTAACTTTTGCGTATCCGCCTTCTGTCATACCTTGGGCCTCCACCTCAAGGGTTTCTCCCCCGGTCATGATCTCCACTTCACCTTTCGAGTCTAAGAGCCATGATTTTTAGCGCCCTGAACAAGATTCAAATCACTACTTGTCGGGCACCAATGAATCTCAGCCAGGGGACAACACACTCAACGACATGTTGGACTCACTCCTCCCATCCTACAAAGAAGTTCTCACTCCTTCTCCATTACCCACTTACCTGGGGAAGTCAGTGCACAAGACATCTTATGCGGAGGGGATCCCAGGACTTTTGACAACTTCAAAATCGGTTAAGGAAAAAGCACACACTTGGTCAAGAGGAATTGGATACGAACACTCACCGATCAAAACAAGAAGTGCCCAACGCAAAGAGGGGCATACCATACCTTCCTCCATAGATTATTCTTCTCAACTCACTGATATTGGGATTCTTAGAGGCATGGAATCCCTAGCGCGAGCCAAATAATGATCATACTCTCCCTCAATATCAGAGGGGTAGGGGGGTCCCTTAAATCCTCCACTTTTAGAAGACTACTTTCTCAGTCTTCCCCTGACATTATCTTCTTATAGGAAACCTTGGTTGATGGACAGAAAGCTAAAATTTTCCTTAACAAGTTCCGACCAGACTGGCTTACTTGCTCGGTAAAGTCGTTGGGTAACTCTGGAGTACTAGCTGCCGCGTGGGACCCTACAAAATTCGACTTAGCTCCCTCCCTGAGTTGTGGAGGCATTCTTCTTTCTAGATCCGTTCGGTGGAACAACCAAGAAATTAACCTTCTCAATACCTATGGCCCTTTCCTTCACAGGGAAATTTTTTGGGACAAAGTGGAGTCCAACGACTTCCTCGATCTCTCAAATTTGATCATTGTTGGTGACTTAAACTTCACTACCATCTCAGGCGAAGTCTGGGGTGCATCTATCGTCCAAGACCCATTGGATGATTATTTTAACTCTCTTTTCTTGGTACACAATTTGGTTGACCTCTATTCGGAAGTCTTGACACCAACCTGGTGCAATGGTAGAGAGGGATTGGCATCCATATCCAAGCATCTTGATTGCTTCTTTATATCAGAAAGTCTTGTTACAGTTGACGACAGGATCAAATCCTGGGTGGACTCACCTTTTTTGTCAAACCACGTCCCGATCTTTTTGCAATTTGGCTCACCTGTTGGGCATTTTTCTCTTCCTTTCAAACTAAATTCTTGTTGGCTCGTCGAGGAAGGATTCATTGCAATTGTAAATGTTGTTTGGAAAGACCCTACTTTCTTGAGAGAAACAAGAATACAACAATGTTTAATTTGGAAGCTAAAGCATCTACAATCCCACATAAAAATTTGGGCCACTCAACACATGCGACACACACTTCACCGACTATAGGCACTAGAGCAAAGCATTAAAGATCTACAAATTTTTTATCCTCTGGATGGGCACGCTGGGATCAGGTATCAACATTTAAAATTATTGGAATCTAAGAGGAATAAATTATTGATTGCAGATGAAGCTCTTTGGAGGAAACAGTGTAGAGAAAATTGGATACAGTGTGGAGACCTCAATAACAAATTCTTCCATTGATATGGAAGCTCTTCTGGGAACAAAAAACATATATGGGATATCTTGGTTGAAACAGACACAAAACATAGTGGACAACAAGTAATTAAGGATGCAACTACTAGATTCTTTAAATCCTTTTACAAGGCAAAGCCACAAACCACTCTACAGGATGATGTTGTTGTGGCTCAACTCTTCCCTTTCTCAGCCACTTTAGAGGACTCCACGTCCCTGGACAGTCCCTACACTCTACATGAGGTTTTGGTTTTTTTTAAATATTTCTCAACTGATAAAAGCCTGAGTCTCGACGGCTGGATCGTTGAATTCTACCTACATTTTATCGATTTGGCGGGGACAGAGCTCTTGGAGCTTGTTGAAGACTCCAGACTACATAGTAAGGTTTTTGGGGCAATAAATTCTACTTTTTTACTCTTATCCCAAAATAAAATCACTCGACTACTTTCGACAACTATAGACCAATCGCACTCTGCAATCTTTGCTACAAGCTCATGTCAAAGATCATTGCAAACATAATCAAACCCATCCTCTCACAATCATTGTCAACCAAACAACTAGGCTTTTTAAAGGGATGACAAATCCTTGATGTTGTTGGCTCCGCTCAAGAATGCTTACACAACATTAATCATAAAAACTTTCATGCTCTCATCCTCAAGATTGATAAAAAAAAATCCTTCGACTTCATAGACTGGGACTTTCTCATACTGATTTTAATCCAATTTGGTTTCAGCCAAAACACTTTAAAATGGATAATGAGTTGCGTCACCAGTGAAAATTTTGCAGTGCTCGTAAATGACGAACCCTCCACCTTCTTCCACAGTGGCAGAGGTCTTCGGTAGGGCTGCCCACTATCTCTGCTCTTATTCATATTGATCATGGAAGGTTTAAGTATCCTCCTCAAAAAAAGCCAAGTTGAAGGTAGGATTACTGGGATCAAAGTTTCAAGGTTAGTACAAATCCTACACCTCCTATTTGCTGACGATGTCCTCATAATGACTAATGCCAGTTTGCTCGAATGGAGGGAAATCTCTAGACTCTTAAAGATCTTTTTCTCTGCTACGGGCCTTCAAATCAACTGGACCAAGTTGACCTTCCATTTCGCCAACATACAAGAACAAACATTGGATCAATTGAAGGTCATATTTCATCATACCGTCGTCCACCTCTCACTTGGTTTAAAATACCTTGGATATTTCATTAAAGCTGACCATTACAGGGATTCAGACTGGGACTAGCTAGTTTCAAAGGTGGAAAAAAAAGTTGGGCACTGGTGTAACAAATGGCTCTCCATAGGAGGCCGATACACTCTCTTAAAATAAGCTCTCAAAGGTCATCCGATTTACTGCATGGCGCTTGCAACCATTCCCACATCGGTTCTAGAAAAGCTCAGAAAACTTACCTACAACTTCCTCTCGTCAGGCAACAAGGACCATCACAAATTACACCTATGCAATTGGGAATCGCTGGCAAAGACGAAATTCAAAGGTTGTTGGAGGATAAGGAATATCTTCAAATTCAACCAAGCTTTGGCTATCAATTCCCTCTGATGCGCCTTGACTTCAAGTGGCATCTGGAGTGCTGTCATCAAATACAAATACTTACCATATATTTCATTTGATTCCTGGCTTCGCTCTAGATCCCCTCACACAAGGATTGCTTCTCGGACTTGGAGGAATCTTTCAAATTCAACACTCTGGATCACAAGCTGGCTCTGTTGGAAGCCGAGCTATGGCCACTCCATCATAATTGGCAAGGATCGCATACTTGGACTCGACCAAGCCTCCATACTCTCTCCACAACTAATTTCATTTTTAAACTAAAAAAATACCTGCTATATTTTTCAAGCCCGACTTACCAACGAACTCGGGACCCCGACAACAGATTGGAAATCCTACAGTGATCTAGATCTACCAAATGATTTGGCAGTGAAGTGGGTAAAATTTTTCCTGGAGCTAACTCATGTGGGAATATTTCTTCATGATGTGGAGGATCAAATGTTGTAGGCTGTAGGGGACAATTCGGGCCATATATCGGTCAAAAAATTGTATTCTACCATTGCTAACACATCCTAGCAAAAAAACATCTCTGGTTGGCATAAACATCTCTGGAAATGGAAATTACCACTTAAGATTAAGTTGTTTACCTGACTTACAATCGAAAACAAAATCCCCACCTGGGATAACCTTAAAAAAAAGGTTGGGCTAGCCCCAATATCTGCCAACTCTGCTATAGGGATGAAGAGACAGTCCTCCATCTATTTACTCAGTTCCATTTCACCCGCCTTGTCTAGGACAAGCTCAGACTGGACAACCACTTAAACACTGCTTGGACTGGTACCTCCATCTCCACTTGCTTCGATCACTGGACATCTAATGAACAATACTACAAAATACTTCCTCCACTGGTCAATTGGAATATTTGGATGACTAGAAACTTTAAAATCTTTGAAAATAAGCCACCCTCTTTTAGTGTTGTTGCTTATAAATCTCTTGGCCTGTTTCAAAACTGGAAAGACATACACCCAGAAATTGTGAAAAAAAGGATTTTAGTCAGCCCCCTTATCTCAAAGGATACTCCTATAGGGTGGTTCGACGGTGCAACACTACACATTGGAACTTTGAGTGGCGCAGGTGGACTGATTAAAATCAATAATAACTCTATTTACAGATGGGATATCTGTTGCGGCCCAGGCACCAACACAAGGGAAGAACTATTGGGTTCTTGGGCTTCACTTCACTTAGCCTCCAAACTAAACATCAAAAATATTCATTTGATCGGAGACTCGAGAGTTATCATTGATTGGTTGAATCACCAAAGTAAGCTACAAACTATCACTCTCTTGGCCTGTAAAGATAGAATCATATTTCTAAAACGCCACTTCAAGAAACTTTCTTTCTCACATTCCTTCCAAGAGCTCAACAGGGAAGCGGACCTGCTATCAAAGACAACATTATAGAGAAAAGCAGGTGTGCTCACATACAACCATTGGATGAATGGACATGAGGGCCCCACTCTTTCTTTCAAAATATTTTAGGATTGGATGCTACAATTTTGTCAGCAAATTACAGTATATTCACAAAATATTCTCTTAATCTATGCAACAACAAACTCTTGTATATTCTGCATAAATTTATTTTCTCATTTCTTAAGACTTGCATTAAATTCTGAATTTCTTCTCTTCATACCTTTGATCTCTCGCCATCTATTTGGCTAGTAGACCATTTGTAGGTGAAAGATATACTTGCCAGTGATATCCCTCTGTTGATGTATCTTGATGTGAGAACACATTATATTTCATATATAATTGAGTAATTTTTTCTACTGGAAAAAGGTGAAGATAATATGATATGATGTTTATTAAAAGTTTCCAACAACCAGAAATGAGGAAACAAAACATTCTCATTCATTTTTAATTGGTATTGAAAAATGAAACGTGCACAATATATGAGAAGATAAAACATTATCATTCATTTTTTGCATGGATCTTAAAATCCCCTTTTCATGTCAAATTCATTATAGTGCAACAAAAACTTTGAAAATAAACACTATTACATACACAAGTGTTTGCCTTACTAAAAAAGAGTTCCAATGTACTTAAAACATATATCATAACGATTGCATTGTATTTAATACAATATCTACAACACCCAAGTATGGTGTTCTCTCTATCATGTGGTGGGATAATGGCAATGAAGATCGATTGCTTCATTTTATATAGATATTCATTTTATAAGTGATTGATACTTCAAATTGTTGTAAGTAGGGATTATACTTCATGGTTATCTTTCATTTTTGGCTAAATATAAATTAAACTTATATGTACAAGTTTATAATTGAGTGGGATATGGGACCCTTTATATGAGACTATAAAAACCCTTTAAACCCATACATAAATTACAATTGAGATCTTGTTATATGTGCGAAATTGTGTTTAATAAAGAAGTACATGACAAACATTTCATTAAAAAACTATGGAATGTATGTCACTTGTTTAAAGAAATCATAATGGTATGCCATCTTCAATTATTTGTTCATGATCGGATTTTGACATTTTCCTTTTTCTACTTTTGTTTTTTTCCTTGATTGAACCTCTATTAACTTTATGCATGCTACACATACCAAATGATTATATTGACAACTTATGAGATCTGATTGATATTCTTGAAAGTGAACATGACTATCAGTTTGATGGCTTTCTTGAAAAAATAACCTTTCAATACGATAGATCATCTTTCATATATAAAACCCTTATCATCATAATCTTCTAATAACCTCATCTTTCCTTATGTGCATCACATCAAATAATATTTCACGTTTTCAATGTTGTCTATAGGTGCAACCACGGCAAAGACATCTCCTGCAAATAATTTGATACGTTCCAACAACCAGTTCATGTTAGATTAGCACACATGCATGTTCCATTAAACTCATCGACTATATATAAATTTTATATATCCAACTTACAAGTACATCTACAAGTTGTTTAAATATTTAACAAATATGTTTTAAAACAATTGAAACATAAATTACCTTCTCTAACAAGATCAAAAACTCTATCGCCATCAACTGACACTATAGCTTCATTTGATTCCATCTCCTCCGAGCTTGAAAGTGCCATTTTCCCGTTTATATTAAGTTCGACATGTCTCCAAGATTTAACATATTCTACATTTTTGTTTTCGCAAATCTCTATGGCTTCTATGTCCTCTATGAAAACTGAACAAAACAAGATTCATTTCTTCTATCAAATGCAAACACATTTTGATAGCATTTTGTTTTAATTGAATGCACTTTTCGTGTCCCATGTATTGTATCGGTCTCATATGGGATTGATCTATTTACATCTTGGTTTCCAACATACCAAAAAAAGCTTCACAAGACAAGAACTTGTTAACCTGGAATCTATCAAGAACATGATTGAATATCATATAAATTTGAACATGTGAATAAAAATATCACGTGTAACATGTATATATACACACACCTGTTCACATCCCTTGACAAATTATTTTCATGGCTTAGCGCCAGTTTGCACCATTCAACAACTTGATCAACGGATTCAAATCAATTGACATGAGGGTTCATCTGATACCTTTGAAGTGTTCATTTTACACATGCCTCTACATCGTCATGCTCTCCTTTTCCATGACCAGTCTCAAAGAAATTCCAACAATGTGTAATGTTTGATTTCTTGCGAAGACGACACAATCAATAAAATGACCATGAAGATTTGAACTGACTTGTGCATCCATCTGACCATATCCAATATCGATTGAATCTGATCCCACATTCTTTCAATGAACCATAAAATTTATCAAAACAATGTTATACATAATGTGTATTGTGTTCTCGATTATCAATTATATAAAAGTGATATTCTTTAATAAAATGTCGATTGTCATTGGTGTTTTCTATGTTATCAACATTTTTTTGAGCATGTCTATATAGAACGTGGAAAAATATAGTGACTTGATTAGAATGATAATATTCACTCCATATTTTTTTGTGTGCAGTGAATGTGTAATTCTCTGCAAAATCAACTACAAAAAGTTGTCCTTGGTGGAAACACTTCACGAGATTGTTTGAATTGTAGGTATTTCCATCGAGCTCTATGTGAATTCTTGGTGTATTTATAATTTTCTTCCTCAAACTTCTTCAAAAAAATATATCACATAGATTTTATCTACCTTCAAATCAATCCTTTTGGAAATAACATTTGAATAATGTGGAGCCATGATGCTAATATATTCATATCTCTTCCAATTGATTATTATATTAGAAAAGGATTGATCATTCATATCAATAGGATACTTTGAGTGAAACAAACTTAGATTTCGACACTGATCACATTTCTTTCCACCAACACATTTTTTTTGGTAAAATAATTCATCACCTTTTCTTTCACATAGAATTTCAGATATAAACGCACAGAATGTGGGATGAGGTGAACTTGGCCATAACGTTTTACCAAAATCAAGAAAAGTGTTGTAATATAACTCAAATTCCACATAATAATGACAACAACAAGTGTCACGAACAATGATGGGTCTAACAAACCATGGTTTTTGTTGCACAAATGTATTGATGGAAATTTTAACTTCTTTGTTCTCTTCTTTGAAATTATTGAACAATTCTATTTTTGTCATTGGAAATATATGTTTTGGATGTTCTTCATATTGTTTTCGTGCTATTCTTCGTCGCAACACATCCCTTGTATATGGTGAAACATGAGGTTTTGTCAACCAAAAATTACAGGCCGATTCTTTAATATTTTCTGCAATTCTATCTTTGTAGGGTTGTTTAGAAATAACTATCCAACAAGCGAGTTCATCATTTGCATCTATTTTCAATCGATTTTTTCTATGTTTGTACAATGTTTTTTCTCGAGGTTCCCATTGTTGTTGCCATGTGTTGTGTCAAACGATCTTTTATATTGCTAGATGAAATAATTGTTTTTTGTATCACTCTCTGTGCAACACCGACATATTTTTTCGAGATTTTCCAAAAGCTTTTAATACACTAGCTATATTGTCAAAGACATTCTGTTTCACTTTTGTATCTTTTGTCGATTTTTGAATACCCAATAATGATGCAACTTCTTTTACATTGCTTGACTTTATTAGACAGAGTAAAAGTTGAGCTTGTATTGCTACTGATTCATCTTTGAAAAAAATATTATACATATTCTTAACATGATATCTTATATAATTCTTAACTTCTTTCTTCCCAAATTTGTCAGTATCAACATTTTCTAATATTTCATCATCAATGTTGATAGATTCTCCTGCATATTTCAATTTAATGTTTATATTAAAAAACAAAACCCAAACATAAATTCACTAAACTATATACAAGTGTTCATCTTATATTATCTAGATTTATGTACATACCTATAGGTGATTTGACTTCTACTTCAATTTCGGTTTCAACGACTTCATCGACGTTATGAGGCAAATCTATTTCAGTTTTTTGAAAAACATCAAATCCAAATTACAATCAATTATATTTTAATGTGCAATAATTTAAACAAATGAATTCTATAATTTTAATATAGACAATATGTAATGCATACCTGGTTGGACTTATTCTTGTTGAAAATATCTATTTACATCATCATCGTTTCTTTCTTCAATATTTTCATGTTCTTGTTTCTTTCTCCAATAATGATCTTTCCTTTATTCGTTATTGTGAGTTTCATCTCGAGTGTGATAAAATTTTCTCTTGCGCAAACTTTTGTTACCCATGAGTATAGTTATATGTAAAAGTTTTTAAAAAATTCAACGTTTTAGAATAGTTTCAGAAAAACTTCATTGTCACAAAAATTATTCAAAAATATTATCAAGAATTTTATAAGAATTGTTTAAAAAAACTTGCTTTAAAAAAAAATCCCTTTGATATAATAAGAAATTTCTTATGAAAGCATTCACCTTGAAAATAATGTTCAAGTAAGTCTTCACCTTGAAAAAATGTTCAACAAAGCCTTCACCTTGAAAAAATGTTCAACAAAGCTTTCACCTTGAAAAAAATGTTCAAGTAAGTTTTCACCTTGAAAAAATGTTCAATAAAGCCTTCAATATATAAATTGTTATTCCAATAAAAACTTGAACTTCAAAAAGAGAATTTATTTTTTGCATTCAAAACATCAACCACCTGGTTCAAAACAATGAAAAAGATCCTCCAAGTAGAGAAAATGATGATTCAAACTTTTTCTTTGGGGCTCCACATATGCAAATCTATGAAATGAACGAGTGAATTGTGTAAAATTGGTTCGGCCAAAAGCATATTTATAAGATTTGGTGCAAACTGAAATGGAACGACGTGTCCCTTTATTTTTTCCAGGCCAACGTAATTCTCTCACCAACCTTTCGGTCGACGAAATCCGTTATTTTCCATGGATTCGGTTAAAAATATATATTTTGGTCGAAAACCTACAAATGGAACTGTTTGCAGGAACCTAAGAATTCCCTCCAGCTTACTTGAACTTTGGAGGTCGTGGAATCCTGCAAATACTCCGAATTTAGTTTTGGAATTGATACCATCATTTTCAAAATTGAATCTACTTCCAATGGATATAATTTGTTTTCATTGTCATTGTTTTTTATCTAATTTTATTTAATTTTATAAAAAAATCACTGCATAATATTTTTAGGTAACATTATGATTCAGTGAAATGGAATATCCATATCTATAAAAATACACAGTGGAAAATTATGAAAATTTATATTCAAAATCCTTAAAATGTTCTCTTCAAAGGGTATTTTTATATTTTACTTTTAAGAAACAATTAAGATAGATACAAGGTGGGGGAAAACATGTGTTTAAAATCTGCAACGTTTTCATCTTGGTCAACTTAAAAAAATTATATAAATAATAATATGCATCCGTTAGATTCAAAACTATAGTCATAAGAAAATAGAGTCTTTGTAGGTTGTTGCAATATATTTCACTTGTCAAAAACAAAAGTTTAATAATATATACATTATTGGGGGAAAACATAACTCATTATCATTCCTTTCATGTTTAAGGAACATAATGTGAAACAAATTCTAAATTGAGATATCAAATCTCAATAAAAATAATTTGAAAAATAGTAAGTAGAAAGCTAACAAAATTATTCACAAGTTTTATTTTTACTATAAAGTAAAATTTTAAATAAAAAAAATACTTTTGTTTAACAGAAGTTGAAGAAGTTTTGAAAATATAGTTTTTTTTTCTCATAAAAAAAGCAAAATGGACACCCATCTTCATGATTTTATCTTATATGATTGTATGACAAATGCTTATGTGCTGAAAATGTTGCTTTAAGGGATTTTCAGGAATCTTTACCATATTGGTGTTTCTCCTCCTTAAATCTTATTTGGAATGGATTTCTAGATAAAGGTTTATTCTGCTGCTGCATAAATACATTAAGGAAAAAGTTTATTTATTAGTGTAATTATCAGTTTTGTCCTTCCTTTCTCCCAATCACATCATCCAAAACTTTAAACCACTAACCATTAGTTTTATTTACCTGACTTGTTTCACTTAGGAAAGTGATCTTAATAGATCAGACTATTATTTCCTTTCAAACCAAGAAAGAATCTATCCATCTCTAAAACCCTTATTGAACATTTTGAAACAAGGTATTCTAGGCTTGAATCGATAGTAGTCTTGAGTTGACTTCTAGCACTAACATACAGAACCAATAAAGATGCGAAAAGTAAATATTGGGACGAAAGAAAATCCAAAGTTTACGTAGATAGGGGATTACTAGAGTGATTAGACAATGGATAATATTTCATATTTATTACATGAGTATCAAGATATATTCCTGAATACATTCTCAAAAATGAAGGGGATAGCTAGGGAATTAGGCGAGATGAAGATCCCTTTGAAGCCACGTGCTAAACCAGTGTGAAAAAGACCATGGAGGTTAAATCCAAAGTACAAAGAGAAGGTGAAAGTTAAAATAGATAGGATGTTGGATGCATGGATCATTGAACTCGTGGAGGAATCAAGGTGGATCAGTCCAATGGTAGTGAAAGACAAGAAAACAAGAGGAATCAAGATTTTCATGGATCTGAGGAAGCTGAAGGATGCATTTTTACATTATCCATTTCCCACACTGTTCACAGATGAGATACTGGAGAATGTAAGAGGGCAGGAAACTTACTATTTCACGAATGGATTCTCATGGTACCATCAGACAAAAATTGTGCAGGAAGACAAGTACAAGACTATTATTGTGATAGAGTGGGGAAGTTATCAGTATACAATAATTCCCTTTGGACTGAAGAATGCACTTGCAATTTTTTTCAAGAGTTGTGGTTGCAACGTTTAAGGAATTTATTTATAATTTACTTGAATTATACTTAGATGATTGGATTTTGTTTAGTCTACTGAAGGATCACATAAAAGTACTAAGGTTAATGTTGGACAAGTTTAGAAAATGTCAAATTTCGCTGAATTTGAAGAAGTGTATTTTTTGTGCGTCGGTTGGAATTTTGTTGGGCCATGTGGTCTGCAAGGAATTATTAGTGGATCTAGCTAAGATCAAAATAATTATGGATTTACAACCACCTACATCAGTTAGACAACTAAGGGAAACTCTGGGTCACATAAGATATTACAGGAATTTTAATAAAGGTTATGCACAAATCATAACACCTATGGAGAATTTGTTGAAGAAGGAAGCGAAGTTCCAATGGAACAAGGATTGTCAGAAAGGTTTGGACACCTTAAAACAAAAATTAGTGACTGCGCCAATTTTGATCTTTCCATATTGGAAAAAGGATTTCCATGTTCATGTAGATGCATTGTTCATATCTTTGGGTGCAATACTATCTCAACCAAGGGAACAAGACATATATCACCCAATTGCTTTTGTAGGTAGGAAGTTGTCCATAGCAGAGAAGCATTATACTACCACATAAAGAGAAGGATTGGAAATGGTATATGCATTGTAGAAGTCCAGACATTATTTATTGGGGTCTCACTTTAATATGTATATAGACCATTCTGCGCTAAAATACTTAGTGAACAAGCCAGTGTTGGGGGGGAGAATATGAATATGGTTACTGTTGTTTCATGAATATGATTTTGAGGTTATTGTGAAACCAAGGAAGTTGAATGCAGGACCCGATCAATTATCATGCATATTATCAAGGGAATGCACAGGGAATTTAGAGGACAACTTACCAAATGCACAATTATTTGTTGTAAAAATGGTGGATGACTACTTCATAGACATTGTCCAGTTTCTAAGTATAGGAATGGCCCCATCATAAATGATAGTTGTGCAGAAGAAACAATCAATATTAAAATAAAAATAATATCAGTTGATTGTAGGGAACTTATACAAGTTAGGTGCAGATGGAATATTGAGACGACGTGTACTGGAACATGAAAGGCCTATGATACTCACATAAGTTCACAATAGGACCACGGGAGGACACTATGCAGATAAAGAGAATGCATAGAATATATTGTGCATAGGGCTCTGGTGGCCCACACTTCATGCTAAAGAATACTATCAGGCATGTGATGTATGTAAAAGGGTGGGAAAGCCATCTAGGAGGGATGAGATGCCTTTGTACCCACAATTTATATTGCAAATGTTTGATAAATGTGCAATAGATTTTGTTGGGCCAATCAACCCATCAACAAGAAGATCAGGAGTGAGGTACATAATCACTGCGACAAAGTATTTGACTAGATGGACAAAAGAAACCCCAATCATAGACTGCACCGTGGATACTGTTGCATGGTTTCTATTTGATAATGTTGTCACATGATTTGGATGTAGGTGCATATTACTCAGTGATCAAGGAACACACTTCTTGAATAAAATAATTGCAACCTTGATTGAGGAATTTCAAATTCATCACCAGAAGACAAACACTGTATCATCCTCAGGATAATGGGATAGTAGAATCTTTTAATAAAATTATGGAAAATGATTTGACAAATATTTGCAACATAGGGAGAGATGATTTGGACTTAAGAGTTCTTGTAGTTTATGGGATTATAGGACTAGAAGAAAAAAATTGATAGGGAAGGCACCTTTTAGGTTAATCTATGACAAAGAAGTAGTGATTTCAATGGAGTTTATTCTACCTACCCTACGTGTTGCGGTGATTAATGATCTGTTAATATCTGATGTAGTATAAGAGATGTTGTCATAGTTAGTACATCTTGAAGAAGATCAATTTGTCACAAGCTTCCATCAGCAAGTTCATGAGGCAAGAGAGAAGGCATGACATGATAGACACATTAAACAAAAAATGTTTCAAGTGGGAGACTTATTCTTACTCTATGATAGTAATTTTATGCAACATCCAAGCAAGTTTTGAATGCATTGGTTAGGACCTTATGTAATTCAACATGTGATAGAAGCAGGTGCTATGCATTTGGAAAATTTGAATGGAGAAGCCCTAGGAGGCATGGTGAATGGAAGTCAACTCAAACTCTATAGAGATGGTTGACTATATGCATATTAATATGAACTGCAAAAGAACACATGTCTCATAGTAGTTTTACTATAGTAAGAAGAAAAATACAGAAAAACAAACAAAAAAGTAAGGAAAAAAATAAAAAAGTCGAAAAACAAGAAGAAAGACAAAGGTAAAAAGGAAAAGTATCATGCATAAAAAGGGTGTATCGCATAGATAACAAAAACAACGTGAAGTAAGTTAAGTGTGCGCTGAATTAAGGCGAGGGAAAATACCATTAAGGGAATTAAAGCACAGAAAAAAAGTTAAAAATCTATAAATAACAATACATAATGGAGATGTGTAGGCATAAACATAAGGCATTTCTAAGGATCGGGAAATACTGGAAAATCCAAGGAAACATTTGGTGAAGGATTGACATTAATAACACACTAAGGAAAGTATTAATGATTGATTCTGACTGTATTCGACATTTACATTGGGCATGAAAGAAAGTAGACAATTGTCGAAGGGTGAAATAAATGCCTATGTCAAGTTACTACTCAGTTGCATACATAGTGGAACGTTGTGGCTTGACCCATCGGTATAAATTGATACCCAACTAATTGTGTGGATCACGGGATTTCCAAAAGAAGGAGAGGATTCGACCACATTGTTTACCAACAAAGTAGGAGAGAAATCACAATCATAAGCCATGAAGGAGAATTTTAACACCTGCAAAGGAAAGAGGGGGTTAGATGTTGTCAACATAAGAGACGATGTTGTGTTCTTTGCAATGTAGGTGTTGGCCTGCAAATTGTTGAGTAAATGTTGAAAGGACGAAGTGTCGGCCGTAGTAATCACAGCCATGGAAAAATGCACAGAGGGGGTCCAAATGAATTGGGCTACATTTTTTGTGAATCATCTTTTGACAGTCTGCGTAGAGGCCCAAGAGAAAGGGAAAAAGTTTCAGTATGCTTGGATTCTTACTTTGATTGCAGTAGTAGTACGGAAAAAACATGGTTATTACAAACATACGAGAATAGCCAGTAAAGGAAATGTAGTTACGCAGTATGCCAACTTATGGCATACAAAAAATAAAAGGAGACAAATAGATAACAATGTTACATTATATGTCTACTTTGACACAATTAGGTACATCATAGAACATACACCATGATCACAATCCAGTCGGTGGAAACATACCAAGATATTGGGTCATTCAAAGAAGGGATGCACCATATGTACATTCAGGCCAAAAAGGACCCTGCACACCAGTTGCTTCCAACCAGCTATATATTAACAACAGATGATGTATTATTGATCAATGATGATTGGGAAGATGAGTGGAAAATCCCATCAGAACAAATGGGCCACCTATAAGAGGAATAAGAGTAGGACAGGGATGAAGAAGAAATATATGAAGGACAGGGAAATGGGAAAAAAATGGCGTAGGGGATGCACCAATACCATTAGTAGGAGAAACACAATTCGTAGTCCCCAAAGCAGAAGTAAAACAAAAAGACAAGGGGAAGGAGACAATAGGAGGTGCATGTAAGAAAACAAAAGCACACAAGGTACCCCATTTCTATAATATAACCGATGATGACATGGACTGAATTGAATACCAAGTATAGGATGCTACATAGGAGGTCATTGAGGAAGATACAAGAAAATAAGAAGAATAACACCAAAAGGTGCATGATCAGTTGGTAGCATTACAACAACTCTTGGAAGAAGCTCGGATAACACTAGACTACATATCAGAGGGAGCACCATCCAAAATTCCACTGGGGGAAGCAGAGGTTACTAATATGTCCCTGGCCAAGTTAGCAGCTGGGTGCATAATGCTATAAATTGAGACAGATGCAGTTGAGTTCCCAACACCAAAACTGCAACAACAGATAAAGACACTAGGTCACCTGAATATCCCAGTGTCACAAATTCCTATACACATATTACAGAGCTTGCAAGTAGGTATTTTGTATGAGATAAGGTTCCGTGCAAATGAATCAAACAAAGAAATGAACAAAGTGATGGATGAAAGGGATCAAATGTAGTAAAAGTATGAAACTACTCTACAAGAAAAGAGAAAAATTGTAGAAAAAGTGGAAGGAGCTATGAAGGCGAATAATGAGGCCGACGATAGGGCCAAGAAATCCCGAAAAGAGAAGGATGGAGCATAGAAAATGGAGAAAATGACACAAGTGTTTGTCCAAAGGGTTTATAAGGAAATTCCAAAAGTACCATTAGTATTAGAGGCCACTATGGAGGAACAATTCACAAGAACCAGTGAAGTCATCAAAGTCTTCCGCAGAAGGATTGATGAATTACAATCACACACAGTGCCAGGAACACTGGCAGAAGAAAGGGAAGGAAGAGAGAGAACAATAATGATAGTAGTAGAAAACATCAAGAAGCTGGAGGAAGAATGCACAAAGATCTGTTAGGAAAGTGCACAGATCTGGACCAACCTGATAGAGGATCCATAAATGAAGGTCTTGGAAACCAAATTGAGGGATGCGTAGGAAAAGGAGCAGAAGGCTTCAGAGATCATAAACATTCTCCTATCTGTTGAATGCATGACAACCATTTTGACATAAAGGAAGTCATATGAGGAAATTGAAAAGGTAAGGACCAACAAAATATCCTTCAACAATGATTGGGGTCGCTGCAATATGAGGCACTATGGGTGATAGGAGAGTTGGAAACTACAGATGAAAAATTAAACCAAGCAACACATGACACAAAAGAGAAGCTTACGGATGAATAAATTTTGGTAATAAAGGTAGAAATAATAAAGGATGTTGTGACAACAAAGAAAGCCTCTCAAAAGTTCATAGAGGATTGGAGGAGTGCACAACAAGATTTAATGACTCGGGATGAGACACAAGTGAGTGTGGAGGGCCCGTTGGACATGAATTTTTAGATTCATTTTACAGGCATTTTGGATTCATTTTCATAGAAATCATAAGTACAGAGGATCTGCTTAGTAGAATAAAAAAGAATACAAGGCAGGAGAGGAGTGTGCAACAAAGGCACATGTAAAAGTGCAGTGCACAGTAAGAACATACTTAGCAGAGAATAAAATAGAGAAGAAAGCGAGAGAAAAGGAAGGATAAGATTTCAACATGCCAAAAACAAAAAGACACGTAAAATAAGGAGGAACAATAGTCAGAGTGAAAAAGAAGCATGTAGAAGTAAAAGCAGGAAAAGAAAGCCTGATCAAAGAGTCATTGTGAGTTGTCATTATTTGTAATTAGGTTTTTGGGATATGTAAAGTAGGGTTTTGAGCCCTAGAATTTATGTATAAATATGTAATGGGTTGGGAATATTAGGGGTTCTCTCCTATGGGTTCGACCAGGTTGAAGTTTTATGTTCTATGTTCAAATACTATTATGTAAGGGGAGTGATAGAATAGGTTGAGGAGGAAAGAGTCTATCTAAGTACAAAAAGAAAGATGCAGAGAGAGGCTTGAAATACAGAGAGGCTAGGGAAGATGGAGAGAGATATATTGATATATCTATTGTAAGCGCAGTGCATAGCCTGGGATGATTATAGAAAGAATAATAAAGAATCTAGTCATTGTGGACGTAGACCAAAGTTGTGTGAAGCACTTTTAACACTGTGAATTGCTTTTCATTTATGTGATTGTTCATGAATATTATCCTTATGCATGGATAAATTAGATTTGGTTGTTATATGAGCACTACACAATAGTATGAGGATTTCAGTAAATATTTTATGTTTCAACATAATGATAATATATGTTGAATTCACTAAGTAACCAAGGAAGGACAAATACAGAATAATGCGCACATAAAAACTACGCAAGAATGATTAGGATGATCACCTACCATTCCCTAACTACTACAGAAACTTGGTTCCTATAGCCCCAATAGATGCCTTAGGTGATACTTCACTCGCATGTAGGTGATGCTAAAAGGTCCAACATTTGAAGGTTTTTTTTGGTTAAGATAACTTGAACCTAGGGTCTTACAACTACACACCAACAGGTGCAGACAGTGCGTCAAAAGTTATGCCTCTCGCAAGTGGATCTACCATGTTGACCACCATGGTACGAGAGAATGCCACATCATTCCTTGTTACTCATGCATATGGGGCTAGCCACACATGTAATTTCAAGAATATTCTAGAAGGTATAAAACCCTATCACAATTGAGGGTTGAAGAAATAAAAAACATACCCCTAGATGGCTATCAGGATATGTTAAATATCGGGGCACTAGGAGGAGAAGAGGTTCCATTATTTTTCATTGTATCTTGTTCCATAGTTGAGAAAAACATATGAGAGTGGTATTATATAAGCATAACAGAGGAGGAGATATTTTTTAGTAGCCATATAGGCCACAAGTCAAAGGAAACTCTAGAGAGAGTGCCTCTTTCTTTGTACTTGCATCATTTCTATACTAAAGAAAAGAGAGCAGAGTAGCCTCACCTTCTAGCTAGGTTTTCTGATGTATTGGGTTTCCCAGGTCATATCTTTTGTTTATTTGTGGATGGTGTGATTGTATTTTACTGTTCTCTATTTTCCGCATTTTATCTTATTTCATGGATAAGAAGAAAAATAAGTAACTAAATATTCTGGAAATATAAAGGAAAAATAACCTTAATAATAAATATTTCAGTTATCTATCATATATGTTGTGATGAAATATTCTAGTGGAATATCCACGACAGTTTACAGATCATATTGGTATCAGAGTAGGTTTCTCTTTTGGCTATTTGTGGGAGGTTGTGGGGAATTGGCTTAATGAGAAGTCGCAGAAACCATGTCCATGGCAGATGAGTCTGTTCATAATAACCCTCAAGATCTAGTAGAAGAGAGATTTGAGTGGTTGGAATAAAAAGTTGCCAACATCAGTCGCCATATGAACCTCCTCATGAAATCTTTAATCAATCTCAGATTGTTCAGATATGATGGAGGCTCTAACTCAGAGATAATATCATAGGGGAAATTGAGATATCGGGAAGAATCAAGAAAGGAGTCACAGAAGGAATCCAATAAAGAGTATATGAGTTCGCATTTCATTAAACTTTCACAATCCCTATTCAATATGGAAGAAAAAGTGGACACAAACGCATGCCAAGGTGAGATCGATGCATTAAAACTGAAGCATTGGTTGTAACAACTAGAAGTTTGTTTTAGTGTTCACCACATAGATGAAAGGAAAAATATTTCATTTTCTAGATTGAAGTTAGAGGGCCATGCTTTAACTTGACGAGAAATCCACACATAAACACTTTGGATGGAGGGTGATCCACCAGTAACTAGGTGCGAGGACTTAAAAACCTTCATCAAGTCCCAATTCTACCCTATTGGGTATGTAGAGGACCAATGGATCTGGTGGCATTACTTCAAGAAAAGGCAGGGTCAGAGTGTACAAGAGTACACCACTAATCTCAAAATAATGGTCATCATGCTAGATATCTCTCCAAATAACCCAAGTACTCCTCAATTATATGGGGCGTTTAAATAGTCATCTACTAAATAAGGTGATGTTATTCAATCCAAGGATAGTGGATGAGGCGTGTGTATAGGCATAGTACCTGGAAAACATAGGACAAAAGAAATGGAAGTTGAGTGATTCAAAGAAAAAAGAGCACCGAGAAGATTCCAAGGAGGGGAAGAAGAAGTGGAAAGGGGGAAAATATAAGAATACAATAGCCACTTCAAATCAGAGTAAATATCCCAAAAACCATTACAATCATTGCAACATTGATGGCCACACTGAGGAAAAATGATGGAAACTATATCTAGAGCTGAACCCAAAGAACCACAAGAAGGATGGTAAGAAAAAGAACCTTCTAGCCACATATTCGAGTAATTTGGTTGAAAGTATATTGGATGTGGATGGAAATATTTTCTGCACATCTGTGTAGAAGCAGGTAAATCTGTCCATCTACAAGATTCTACATGAAGAATGGAGATAATTTGATGAACAAGCTCTTCCACATCAAGATTCAGGTCAAGAAGACCAATATAGATGCTCTATTAAAATATGGTTAGAAAGATTAGATTGGAGGTTCATGATCATCCTAGCCCCTATCCATTGGGTTGGGTAAACAAGGATGTAGAGACAAAGGTAATGAAATTGTGTAAGATTAAATTTGTTGTAAGTGTTGATTTTATTGATGAAATGGAATTGGATGTAGTACCCCTTGTTGTATGTGGAGTAGTGTTTGGAAGCCCCTACTTGTATATGAGGGATTCAATCTTCATGAAAAGATCCAACCAATACTGATTAATAAATAATGGGAATTCCTACATCATTAACGCACATAAAGGCATGTCAAATATCTCACCGGAAAATCCTAATCAAGCCAAGAAATTGATTAGTTCTAGTAAGAAATATGTTTTATTTATTTATTAAGATAAAATCATTTTGATGGTGAATTAATGAGAGTAAGGAATCCGTGGAGGGGTGTACTAAAGAGAAAAAACACGAGTTGGAGGAGTTTATACAAGAATTCATAGGAGTGTTCAAGGATCCTAAAGGGATACCTCCCAAGAGGGATGTGGGAAAAAAAATATAGTTATCGTTAGACTCCTCATTGTTGAATATTGAGTTGTATATATAGTCTATTCTAGAAACAAATTAAGTGAAGAAACAATTGCAGCATTTGTTAGAGCAGGGTGTTATTCTACCAAGTACCTCACCTTTTTGATCACTCATAATAATTGTGTCTAAGAAGGATGGGACTTAGAGAATGTGTATTGATTACAAAGCATTGAACAAGACTACACTGAAGAATTGGTACCCTCTACCAAGGATTGATGATTTGTTGGATCAGGTGCAACATTCTAATTACTTCACTAAGTTCTATTTGAAATCAAGATATCACCAGGTACGAGTCAAATAAGAATATACCTATAAGACTTCCTTCAAGGAAAGAAAATGTTTGCATGAGTGGTTAGTTATGCTATTTGGTTTATGCAATGCACTGACTACATTTATGAGACTTGTTATCGCACAATATTTATTTTGGTAAAATCCCAACCCAAGAAAAAAGTGTGTGACACAACTGGGGACACCTATCAATATCACCTCAATAGATATAAACTCATTTTAGTGATGGACAAGTCCAACACAAGGGAGGCTCCATGGGTGATCCTAAGGATATTGCAAGGGAAAATTCAAAGATATCAAGGAACCACCCTTATAGGTCATGATTAAAATGTCTCGAGGATTGATGGAGGATAAGTATAAGTCGAGGAAAACAATGCCAATTTATTGTACCTACAAAATAGATGTTAGAAAATCCAAAACGAGACAATATATGATGAATGAAGCCTTGAGACAATAGGATAATCACCAAGAAACCTTGTTGTCCCAAAAATGCATCATATAACAATGATATATCAGAAACAATAGAATTATAACAACTACAAATTGTACTATCAAAATCAACATCTAATATTGGATAATGAATCTTGCAATTACTAAACAATTTTCCAATGCTTAAACCAAGATTTTGATGTCAAAAGAGGGCTATAAAAGAGTTTTATTGAAAAATAATTACGACAACTCTATGGCTATAGAAAATTTTTTATAAAACAAAAAATTCTAACCACTAAAATTAGCAAGTAAATTGATCCTGAAAATAATGAAAAAAGACAGATCATCGACGTAGACCCCACTGCTATTGTCACGATCGCAACAATTCAACCAGAAGAACAAGTAGATCCTGAAGAGGGGAAGTGTCTCTTCCATTCACAGATGTGGGTGAAGGGGACCCCATTGCATTTCATTTTTTATAGTGGAAGCCAGAAGAACCTCATCTCAGTTGAGTTCATCAAACTGTTGGGGTTGCCAACAACACCACGCCCGTAGCCATACAACATCAAGTGGCTTCACCAGGGACGAGATATTCATGTTAGCCAGTAGTGTCACCTGTCCTATGGTATCCATCCCTTCAGGGATGAGGTAGTATGTGATGTTTCCCCTCTTGATGTTTGTGATGTTGTTTTGGGCCAACCATATATGTGGAAACATCATGATGTTTATGAGTCTTGAACCCGTAGTGTCATTATTACTCTGGGGGGTCAACTCTACAGGATACCAAAGGTAGTTCCATCTACTATTCCACCAAGATAGTGTCATAAGGTAATTTCTCATTCTACAAAATTCAACCTCTTCACAGTCTATTCAAAGGATGCATAGAAGGCCACTACAACCACTTCAGCCTCAACACCTTCTATCCAACATAAGAAGATTGCAGAAGAGAAAGAATATATTGTTTCTTCACCTACTATGGTGCCTACACAATGACCTATCAATCCCATAGCAAATAGGTTCATGGAACATATTCCACCCATCCAACAACAGGTTTGTGACAACCTTCCACAGACCAAGCAGTGCAATTTCTCTAGAAAGGCATGCAACTCACCAAGATTCATATTCAACAAATGCTTTCACCCCTTCCCTGAGAACTCAATGTAATGGATACCATTGATTCTTAAGTGGGGAGGACTGATCCAGGTGGATATTGGTGGCCACCCACCTGTTCCAAATTCTAATTGGCTCATCTTGACAGTTTCAGTTCAACACATTTCTCTGTAATGGGGACATTTCTTTGTAATTATGGGTTTTGCACTTCTAGGGCTATCCTAAATCCCTACACAACATCCAGGTGGATAATGGTCGCTGCCCACCTATTCCAACTGGCTTAGTTTGGAAGTTTTCATGTTAGTACATCTTTCTGTACTTCCAGGACCATTTTGGGGCCCTAAACAGTGTTTTCTTGGCTTGCCATAGTCAAACTTTAGAGGAAGTCAAAGTTTGATGGCATAATGCGTATTTCTTTAAAAAAACCTTTCCAATGGGCCATCACACACTTAAAACAAATATTGTATGCAAAATTTACAACCCCAGAAAGTTAATGTACTAACTTACCCCAATGGGGCCCACATGAATTTTGGTGCTTCATCTCCTAGGGTTAGGTTTTTGGATGTCTAGGGTTTTGGAATTCATGTTTATTATAAAAATTCCTTCAGAGCCTCATTGTACTCATCTTCTTACGAATGAACGTAGCTGTCATATCTCTTCTCAGAGATAAGATGCCACCATTTTAACAAGTCTTTCACTTTGTATTTTTACAGTCTCTATACATTTCTTTCATTAATATAAATCATGTGTTACTGTATTTATTTGTTTCTTGTAATATTTATGTGCACTTCATTGTAATATCTATGCTTTCATTTTGTTTCGAAAATAATCTGGATCAGTGGTATTAGAGGAGGCTTCTCTTGATCATTTTTCAGTGAATGTGCCCAACTAGCTTTGAGTATAATAAGTTGGGTCTCGAGATTTTCTCTCTTGAGGACAATCACTCTTGCATTCCCAAGAAAACCTCCATGGAGGAATAAAACAAAAATGATATAGCATGGGATTCTATTAACCTGTTTCTTGAGCATGCTCTCATGTGACAGAGGGATGAAATGACGAAGAATATTTCCCACATCCTTCAATGCCTACCGATAGCAATAGGCACATCTTCATCAAGAAACCACTTTGGAGGAACCTCTCCCTTCAAGGTACAAGTTAATTTTGATATTCCTGTATTTGAAAGTCAGATAGATGCAGATGCCTTAGAAAAATGGTTAAATCTGCTAGAAGGTTATTTCTATGTTCACAGTTTTTCTGACAGGGAAAGATCACCTTCACACTCCTCAAGGTTCTCCCCCATGTCAAACACTGGTGGGAAACTTATTAGGAGAAAAGTTCCACAGAGGAATATGGAATATATGGGGCCGAGCCCACTTGGGATTTTTGTGGATGCGTTCAAGGAACAATATTACCCTGTTGATAACTATGAAGACCAGTACATGAGATAGAACACACTGTGGAAAGATAAGAGCCAAACAGTGTCAGAGTTCACAAATACTTTCCATACCTTGTGCACCAAGTTGGGTATCAAAGAATCCAAGCGAAATCTGGTTTTGAAATACCATGGGGATGTACATAGGCACATACAAGCCAAAATGGATTTCCTTAACATCTCATCATCAGGATATGCATATCGATATGTTGTCAAAATTGAGCAGAAAGTTAGGCACCAGAACAAATGGGAGTTTATGTCTGCAAATCCGCAACAACCAAAGCATGATAAAGACAACCCTAACCAGTAGCCTCCTGAAAACTAGTCCAAGACACAGGAAAAGAAGGGTAAAGGAAATTTTAAGAATGGCACTAGGAATTGGTGAGACTCCCACAAAATCCCCTGGCACAACACCGATGAATGTCGCTCGAAACAGTAATTGGTGGCCGAGATCAAAGACAAGGAGTTGAACCCTGATTCAGAATCTGATTCGGAAATTAATGAAAAAATCCAGATCATCAATGTATACCCCATTGGTACTTTTGCAACCACAACGATTCAAACAGAAGAACCAATATACCCTGAAGAGGGGGAGTGAATTTTCCATTCAAAGATATGGGTGAATGAGACCCCATTGCATTTCATTTTTGGTAGTGGTAGCCAAAAGAACCTCATCTCAGTTGAGGTCATCAAACAATTGGGTTTGTCAACAACACCACACTCGTAGCCATACAACATCAGGTGGCTTCACCAGGGAAGAGATCTTTATTTCATCCAGCAGTGTTGCATGACCTATGGCATCCAACCCTTCAAGGATGAGGTAGTGTGTGATGTTGCCCCTCTTTATGTCCATGATATTGTTTTGGGCCAACCATTTATGTGGAAATGTAATGATGTTTATGAGTCTCAACCTCATAGTGTCATTATTACTCTGGCGGGTCAGCTCTATAGGATAATAGAGGTAGTCCTGACTACTATTCCACTAAAACATTGTCGCAAGGTAATCTCTCATATTGCAAAATTCAACCTCTTCAAATTGTGTTGAAAAGATGCACAGAAGGCCACTACAACCATTGCATCCTCAACACCTTCTATCCAGCAGAAGAAGATTGCATAAGAGAAATAATGTATTTTTTCTTCACCTACGATAGTTCCTACACAATGCCCCATCAAGCCTAGAGACAACAGGTTGGTGGAACAGATTCAACCCCACCAACAACAAGTTTTTGACAACTTTCCACAGACCAAGTATCACAACTCTTCTAGAAAGGCACACATCTCACCAAGATTCATATTCAACAAACACTTTCCCCTCTTCCCTGGGAACTCAATGCAATGGATACCATTATTTCGAAGGGGAAGGAATGCTCCAGGTGGATATTGGTAGCCACCCACCTGTTCCAAATTCCAACTGGCTCATAATGACAGTTTTTAGTTCAACATGTTTCTCTGTAATGGGGACATTGATTTTTAATTGTTAGGTTTTCACTTCCAGCGCTATATTGAATCCCTACAAAACATCCAGGTGGATAATGGTGGCCTCCCACTTATTCCAACTGTCTTATTTTGGAAGTTTTCATGTCAATACATATTTTTGTACTTCCAGGGATGTTTTGGGTTCCTAAATATTTTTTTCTTGTCTTGACACAGTAAAAATGTAGATGGAGTCACAAATTGATGACATAATTCATAGTTCTTGAAAATACCTTTCCAACGGGCTATCACACACCTAAAACTAAGATTGTATGAAAAATTTATGACCTTGGGAAGTTGATGTACTAACTTACCTGAACGGTGCCCACATGACTTTTGGTGCTTCATGTCTTGGGGTTAGTTTTTTGAATGTCTAGGGTTTTTTAATTCATGTTTATTATAAGAAGGCCTTAAGAGCCTCATTGTACTCATCTTCTTGTGACTGAGTGTTGGCACCATGCCGAAGTGGAAAGGAGGATGATCATGGGAAAGAAAGCCTGTAGAAACAAAAGTAACAACTGGAAGGTAACAGAGCACGTGCGCATGTAAGAAAGCGTGCACAAGGAAAACGATAGCTGGAGGAAGAACAACATGCATGCATGGGAGGAAGACCTAATGTTGGTAGGGTTAGGATTTTGGTAATACATTGTAAAAAGGTTGAAGAGCCCGATATATATAAATAGAGATACACAAGTATCATTGAGAGGTTGATTCGCTTTTGTATTAGTTCAGTTTTTGTAATGCTCTAGTGTAGCTATGTACAAGTTGATGAGTTATGTAATATGGTTATGGAGAAATTTTGTAAGCTGGTGAGCTAATAATAGAGGAGAGGATGAGGAAGATCTGAGGATTAGATCATAGGCTGAGGAGCCTGGTGCGATCTAGTTCACCTCATACAAATCTTACCCATCAGGGGGGATTGTAAGAGCACAGTGTTGGAGATGCAAAACTACCATAATAAAAGAGACAAGAGCCAAATATTTATTGACGTATCCTAGGAGGGGGTGAACCACAGTAATATATGTGTAATGTGATGAATGTATGTATATCTTTATTTTATTTCAACAGTTAATTGTTATGGTTAATGAATGAGTTAATGCATTGTTATGGAACACGATTGTGTTGTTCAGAGAACTAAACCATGAAGGATAGAAGAAAACCCGTGAGTACCAATAGATTGCAGTCATAATTTGATGTAGATGGCTCATATTAATAATCCCTTATCTCATACTCAATCCTAGGCTGTAAACACTTGAGTCTTACAACCACCCATTTAAAGCTATCTCGGATGAGACTGCGCAGTGCACTCTATACACTGTGTTGCTTTCTAGTTTTCCAGGAGGGTCGATAGTTTTAGAGGCTTTGTTGGAAACTCGAAAGACATGAACCCTCGTTCAATAAATTAGATAGTAAAAGGAAGTGGTTGAAACCCAACAAATGGTTTTGTTTCCATTCTAGAAGGAACAAGAGAGGATTGAGTAGACGAGCTAGATTGAACGAGAAAATAACAAGTGAAACAAGAAGACCAATGATCCATTAGAAGGGAATGTTGGGACCTTGGAACCCCACGAAAGCAAAAATTGAAGGTTGGTTGAGAACCAAAGAGCTAGAGTTTGCCCAAAAAGAAAATAGAAACCCTAGAATCACACCTCGCAAATATCTGGATAAATATGTGTTTACTGATTTACACGAAGTCTTTTTCTGTGATTTTCCACATCTACTACAGGAGTGGATACTAAGGTTGAAGGATAACCATGCGATGAACCAGATCCGACAACTAGATTGGACTTAGGTACAGATTGAGCAGTTATAGAAGGTGAAAAAAAATTCACCCACATAGTAGACTTTTGGCTTGATAGTATTGTGGCCGGTTTCATCACTGAATTTGCAGTTGACACAATGAAGTCATACAACTCAGCAGAGAAATAATTTTTACATGGCCCTCGGGGAAGATACATTCAATCCATGTATAATTATATTAAGATACTTCTATATAAAAAATGCATAATGACAATGGAATCATACAACTAAACTTCCCTACGTGCATGGGGGAAGGGGGGAAACACTGACAGAGAGAGGATAAATGGAAGGAGGTGAGGAGAAAGGAAAGAAGGAGGAGGAACCCTTGGACCCGACCATGATGGATGATGACCAGCTCAAGTGGATCTTGGCATCATCAGGAACGACGCGTAGCAGAGTACCCTACAAATATAAGGTGAATACCAAGAAGAGAGTCGTAGCCACGAGGGATGACTTGGCGAGAAATGAGGAAGAGGTAGAGGATCTTCGGGCTGTGGATCAGATTGAGGAAATCCTACATGCAACATATGAGAGGAAGAAGAGAGGCCCAAGAGCAGGAGGAGAAGGCATCCATCCTATCCATATTAATGTTAGTGTGGAACCCACAAACCCATGTGTGACTAATACACCAAAGAGAACACCACCATTTAGACAACTCAAGTTCAGAGGAAGTCTGACAGCAAGAAGTACATATACACTAGGAGAAACAACTGGAGGAGCCAGTTCCAACAACACTAGTCAAGTATATACACTGCGTGGAGGAAGAAATAGTTCAGTATTCAGAATGGTAGGACACGATCCCACTATCAAATTACTAGAATTTTGAGGAGAAGTAGCAGAAGACACAGAGAAGCATTTGTTCATTTCTGCAAAGATCTGGGAGGAAAAACAGATCACTAATGAAGATACCAAACTCATGCAGCTAGAGATTACATCAAGAGACCATGCACTAGACTGGTACATGAGTCTAGACACAAACAGTGCCCCTGGGATGATGATGACACTGGAAGACATTAAGAAGCTACAGATTAATGAGTTCTAGAAGCCGAGCTCAAAGGATCAGTACATGAATGAGATGATCGAGATAAGACAGAAACCAGGAGAGTTAGTATGGGAGATCGACCAAAGATTCAAGCGACTAAAGGGAAAACTAAAATACCTTATGACTGAGATGCAACATCGTCACGAGTTTGTCAACTCACTACTCCCATACTTAAAATATCCCTTACGACAATAGAAATTTGAAACATAGGCATAGGTTCTACAGGAATCCTTGCAACTAGAAGATAACCAGTACCAGTAGACGGACCCAACTATTGAGGAATTGAAGGAGGATTTGAAGAATCTAACATTTTAGTTGAACCAGAATAAGAATAAGGACAAACGAGAAGCCATTTGGTGCACTGCCTGCAGGACAAAAGGACACCACAAGAAAAAATGGAAACATTCACGTAGTATATGGAAACAGGTATGCCAAATCCACTACCACAGGGAGGATTATGGTGCGAAATATGCAAGAAACCGGGTCATGACCCTTATCACTGCACGATGATGCAGAAATACCAGACAGTTCCGAAGAATTCATATTTCACATTTTCTAAGTCAGTAGTCCACGACGATAAATATTGCAGAACTATGGATCTGATGCGGGAAAGAACATCAGATGCATACAAGGTACAGGTCGAAATGATGATTGGGCAAGAACTGTTGGTTGTGGAGCCTAATTATCTTCCTGATTCAGAGGTCCTTGCTTCCAACCGTGTTTATACCCCATGAAGACTTTACACCATAGAAGTATGTACACTCTTCCACACGAGGGAGTGCAAAGGGGGGGTACCCCCTCTGCGGGGTCCGGGGCCGAAGCCCCTGAAGGAAAAAATTCCTTGTAAATGTATATTGTAATTTCATTGTAAATCTGGACCATTCATTATAAGGTCAAAGATCTAACAGTAGAAATTATGTTAGGGTTTTTTTCCCTAGAAGGAAACCTTATGTTATGAGGGAAATGTATTGTGGCTATGCATTATGGCGAGTATTGTATTATGAGAGAGGAGACTATGAGATAAAGAAGAGGAATTTACAGGGTTTTTTTTTGTAGGTTGTATCCCTTCATTTGTTGGATAATAATAAATGAAGGACCTGGCAATTTCTCTGGTGGACGTAGCCCACACTGGGTGAACCACGTAAATCTGTGTCTCTATTGTATTGTGTATCTTTTGTGTTTTTTTTTCTGCATTTGTTTTATTATATTGCTCCACGGTCTTGTTTTTATAACAAATGGTATTAGAGAGAAAGGTAACTCACAGGAAAATAGGGTTCCTGGTTCGAGTGGGAGAAATGTCGGAAGATGGAAAGTTTAGGTTCGTGAAATTTAACAGCCAAAACTACCAGTTATGGAAGATGTAGATGGAAGATCATTTATATCAGAAGGATATATTCCTACCATTGGGCGGAGTAGCAAAGAAGCCGATGACCATGAAGGACAAAGAATGGGAGATTCTTGACATAAAGGCTCTAGGAATGATATGGTTGAGCTTGGCAGTGTCGATGGCTTTCAATATTTTGAAAGAAAATACAATGAAGGATCTGATGGATGCGTTGGATAAACTGTATGAAAAACCCTCGACGTCTAATAAGGTATTTCTAATGAAGATATTATTTAATATGAAGCTTTCAGAAGGTGAGTCTGTTGCAGATCATTTAAATGAATTTAATACGGTTACTAATCAACTAAGTTCTGTAAAAGTGGACTTTGATGATGAGGTTAGGGCTCTTCTAATCTTGTGCTCATTGCTAGAAAGCTGGAACGGCTTGGTCATGGTTGTAAGTAACTCTGTCTTTGGTTCAAATACTTTAAAATTTGATGATGTTGTTGGTGTTATCCTTAGTGAGGAAATGCAATGGAAAAGCACAAGTGAGACATCAGGTAATGCGATGAACATAGATAACAGGGGAAGACAAAAGGATAGAGGAAAGGGATCAAGGAACCATGGGAATTCTAGGAAGGGAAGATCCAAATCCAGACTTGGAAAGATAGAGTGATGGAATTGTGGGAAGAAAGGACATCTGAAGAAAGACTGCAGAGCTCCAAAGAAGCAAAGAGATGGACAACAGGAGAGAAATCAAGAAGAAAATGTAACAGGTGATGTGTTACAAGATGCTTTGATTCTTTCTGTAGATAATATTTCTAAGTCTTTGGTAGTATATTCAGGGGCTTCATTTCATGCCACACCCCATAGGAAACATTTTCTAGATTATGTTCAAGGTGATTTTGGACATGTTCATTTGGGTGATGATGTGCCATGCAAAATTGTTGGAATGGGAAAGGTAAAAATAAAGAAACGCAATGGAAACCAATGGTTGTTGAAAGAGGTAAGACATGTTCCAAATTTAAGGAAAAATCTAATTTCAATAGGGCAATTGGAAAGTGAAGGTTGTGTATCCATATTTATAGATAAGACATGGAATGTCATCAAAGGATCATTGGTGATAGAAAAAGGAGAGAAGGTAGGTACATTGTATTTATGTACTGGTAATACTGACTCTTCTATCTCTTTATCTTTTACAGGAATGGATACAACACTGTGGCATCATAAGCTAGGACACATGAGTGAGAAGGGTATGGATATACTTCACAAAATAAATTTGCTGCCAGATCTTAAACAAATTGATTTGGACTTCTGTGAACATTGTGTTTATGGAAAACATAAGAGAGTCAGATTTGTCAGAGTTGGAAAAGAAAAGAAGAATGAAAGGTTAGAGCTTGTGCATACAGATGTATGGGGACCAACTCAGGTATCATATCTTGTTGGATCTCGTTATTATGTTACTTTTATTGATGATGCAACTAGAAAAACTTGGGTTTATTGCATTTGACAAAAATATGATGTTTTTGATACTTTTAAGAAATGGAAAGCTTTAGTTGAGAATGAGATAGAAATTTTTTTGAAGTGTCTCTGATTAGATAATGGAGGTGAATATTGTAGCAAGGAGTTTGATGATTACTATTCATACCATGGGATTCGTAGAGAGAATATAGTTCCAAGAACACCACAAGAAAATGGTGTGTCAGAAAGGATGAACAGGACAATCATGGAGCGTGCAAGGAGTATGAGATTGCATGCCATTTTCCCCTTACAGTTCTGGGTAGATGTTGTAGGTACTGATGTTTATTTAATAAAGAGAGGACCTTCAATCTATTTGGATGGTATAATTCCAAGGGAGGAATGGACAGGAAAAAAGGTAAACTATTCTTTTTTGAAAACTTTCAGTTGTGAAGCATTTGTCCATATTGATAAAGAAAATAGAACAAAGCTTGAGTCTAAATCCAAGAAGTGTACCTTTAATGGATACGATGTTAATGATTTTTTTTTTATCGATTATGGGATTATGAAAATAAAAAAATCATTAGGAGTAGAGATGTCATATTCAATGAGAAGGTCATGTACAAAGATCAGTTGCAGGGAAAGAAACAGGAAGAAGAAAAACAAGAATACACAGTGCTTGATGAGATCACTGAAAAAAATATTCCAAAGGATCCTAAAAATCAAAATGTACAACAATAGGACAATAGGTACCTCAAACACCTACAAGTGTTGTTAGAAGATCTACCAGGTTAAGTATACCCTCTGAACGATACTCTCCTTCATTGTATTATTTATTGTTGACTAATTCTGGTGAACCAGAATGTTATGAAGAGGCAATGAAGGTAGACACCAAAAAGAAGTGGGAGCAAGGCATGAAAGAGGAAATGGATTCCTTGGAAAATAACTAGACTTGGGACTTGGTTCAGTTTCTTGCAGGAAAAAGAGCATTGCAGAATAAACGAGTTTACATGTTGAAGGAAGAATATGGAGGAGAAAAGCGGTACAAGGCTAGACTTGTTGTAAAGGGGTTTGTGCAAAAGAAAGGTATATATTTTGATGAAAAGTTTTCTCCTATTGTTAAAATGACTTCAATTAGGACTATTTTAAGTCTTGTGGTAGTAGAAGATTTTCATCTTGAATAGTTAGATGTAAAAACAACTTTTCTCCATGGAGATTTGGAGGAAGAGATTTATATGCAGCAACCATAGGGGTATGAGGTCAAAGGGAAGGAGAATTTGGTATTTAGGTTGAAGAAGAGCTTGTATGGCCTAAAGAAATATCCAAGGCAGTGGTATTTGAACTTTGACAGGTTTATGACAGAACATGGTTATAGTAGATGTCATTCTGATCACTGTGTTTATTTTAAAAGGCTAGAAAATGGAAGCTATATTATCTTGCTATTGTATGTAGATGACATGCTTGTTGCAAGGTCTAATATGTAGGATATAAATATGCTCAAGAAGAAATTATCCAATTCATTTGCGATGAAGGATTTGGGTGCTGCAAAGAAAATCCCTGGCAAGAGAATAACAAGAGATAGAAAAAATCGCAAATTGACATTGTCTTGAGGTGAGTACATAGAGAAGGTGTTGGAGAGGTTTAGAATGCAGAATGAAAAAATTGTTAGTACACCTTTGGCCAATCATTTCAAATTAACTAAGGAAATGTGTCCCAAGACATAGGAGGATATAGAATACATGTCCAGGGTCCCTTATTCATTAGTAGTTGGCAGCTTGATGTATGCAATGGTTTGCACAAGACTAGATATTGCACATGCAGTGGGAGTTGTGAGTAGGTATATGAAAAATCCAGGTAAAGAACATTGGGAGGCAATAAAGTGGATTCTCAGGTATTTGAGAGGTACTGCTACTCATGCATAATGTTTTGGAGGTTCAAACACTTTTCTACAGGGATATGTTGATTCAAATATGGCAGGTGATAAAGACAACAACAGGAGCACCACAGGGTATGTTTTTACTATAGGTGGAACATCAACAATTTGGATTTCGAAACTGAAAAAGGTTGTATCACTTTCAACAACAGAGGCAGAGTATGTTGCTTCTACAGAGGCTAGTAAAGAGATGATTTGGTTACAAAGGTTTATGGAGGAATTGGGAAAGAAGCAGGACAATAGAAAGTTGTACTGTGATAGTGAGAGTGAAATTCATCTTGCAAAGAACTCAGCCTTCCATTTGAAAACTAAAAATATACAGTTGAGGTACCACTTCATACGATCCGCCTTGGAAGATGGACATTTGAAGTTGGAAAAGATACACACTAGCTAGAATCCTGCAGACATGTTAACAATGGGAGTAACCAGAGAGAAACTAAGTTCCTTCTTAGTTTCAGTTGGTTTTCAAGAATGAATATGAATATGAGAAGTTTTCCAGGTCCAAGAAGGTTCAGAGTCCAGCATATACAATAGCAGTGGAGTTGTTGAGATCAGTCTCCAAGTGGGAGATTGTTGGTTGTGGAGCCTAATTGTCTTCCTGATTCAGAGGTCCTTGATTTTAGCTATGTTTATACCCCATGACGACTATACACCCAAAAAGTATGTACACTCTTCCATGCGGGGGAGTGCAGAAGGGGGGTACCCCCTCTGCAGGGTCCGGGGGGGCTATCCCCTTGGCTGGGGGGTTCGGGGGAGAAGCCCCTAAAGGAAAAAATGCCTTGTAAATGTATATTGTAATTTCATTGTAAATCTGGACCATTCATTATAAGGTCACAGATCTAACGGTAGAAATTATGTTAGGGTTTTTTGCCCTAGAAGGAAACACTCTGTTATGAGGGAAATGTATTGTGGCTATGCATTATGGTGAGTATTGTATTCTGAGAGAGGATATTGTGAGAGAAATAAGAGGAAGTTACAACGGGTTTTGATGTAGGTTGTATCCCTTCATTTGATGGATAATAATAAAGGAAGGACCTGGCAATTTCTTTGGTGGACGTAGCCCACACTGGGTGAACCACATAAATCTGTGTCTCTATTGTATTGTGTATCTTTTGTGTTTTGTTTCCTCATTTCTTTTATTTTATTTCTTTGTCGTCCTGTTTTTCTAACAAGCAACGCCATAGTTCAATCAAACCCCAACTCCATACAACACTGCACAACAATAGTACAATACTTCACAACAACCATACAACAACGTGCAGCTGCAGTATAACCCGACACCATCCCAGTACAATACCACACAGTATATTCAGGCACCACAGTATAATGCGTCGAGAGATGACTGAGTAGGCTACTGAGGAGGAGGATGAGATAGAGGAGGTTTCAAATGTGGTAGAGGACTCATCACATGTTACAATTGTCAGCAACTGGTACATTATGCACGAGAATGTCCACTTCCACCAGCAACTTGTATGTATTTCTGCACATCAAACCATGATACAGAGGAATGTATAACACTACTAGTAATGATTTAGAAAAATAGGAACTAGAACAATCAGAATGTCCAGTGGATTTTAGCTGAAGCTAGGGATGACAGATGAAACATCAATATAGTCACTCGTGGAGGAACGAAAATAGGAAATGACATAGTTCGACAGGAACTAGCACAGAACCAATGGGTAAAGAAGAAAACCAAACCAAGAAAGCAGTTTGACGCACCAAAAGAAAAGGAGACTTTTAATAAAGCCAAACATGAATTTCAGAAGGAGGACACAACATCGACTTCAACTGCGAAACCATTCAAGGAAGCCCTAGAATATGAGATGCCACCATCATTGGATCATACCAACGAAATTTAGCCCAAGGGACAAGTAAGTACAATCAAAGGATTTTTGCAATCATGCATGAGAGTATTAAGTGATCCTTCATCTGTGAAAATATTGCAAAACATACTATACAAATGTAGAAGTGAAATGAAAGAAAAACTAGACCCAAAAACTATCAATCACCTACACACCAGAAGAAGAACAAGTAGGGAATTTAGACTAAATTATAACATTGGAGATTTCAACATGGGAGACATTATACTAGACCTAGGATCTGAAGTGAATGTGCTACCCAAGAAGACTTGGCAATGCATGGGAGATTGTTGGCAGCGAGTATATAATTATCATTTTTATAAAGCTGCCTACACAAGGTCTATGAAATTTTACTACTCTTCATAAGTGTTTCTCTAAACGACAGTTTTAAATCATCGCATTTTACCTATCATCTATTCATGTTTCGTTTTCATGACTGAAAGCATGAAAACTCACAACTATCATTATCATTCTGTTTTAAAATTTTCATTGAAAGCATATCGTTTATTACAGCATTGCGATTTCTTGCTATGAGCTTGTTCCTCTCATTGTTTATGATCTTTTCAATTCTAAGAATGCCTAAGAAACTTATGGTTGTTTGAACGAAAGACCCCCATCAATTGATATTTGATTTTTGTATCGATTTTGGTTTGATGTTTGATCATATTTCTTGCATGAAACTTCTTGGCTATTCAATTTTTGTAAACTCACCTATCTTTGCAATTAAAATTGGATGTGCGCACTATGTTTTCAAGTACTCTGGTCCTAGATTGTACCCATGCCAAGGTGGCATATGACGTACAACATGCCATTACTCCTTAGCATGGTCTCGGGCTTCACAATTTTGCTCACACGCATTGTGATTAACACTTTGCCCACCATTTGAATTGTCACAACATTGTATTGATAAGGCTTGGGGTTATGGCTCTGTGGCCTTTTCCCAAACCCTAGTTGTGTATCCTGTGTCAATAACCCATCCATTCGGCATGGCTCCAATAGTAAGGGTCGAACCAAACGATGTCCAGACCCTGCTTTCGTATGATAACGCTAGGGAGGATTTGAAAAGGAATGGTTGGCATTTGTTCATCGAAAAATTTCAAGGTTTTAAACTCCAGGTCACCCAAGAGTTTGCCTCAAAATTTGATGGTTGTAGGTAAAAGATCGATCATGTGGAGTTAGAAGTGACAGAAGATTTCTTAAGCCAAGCCACGGGATTGCCAGCAGTTGGTCAGAAATGGTTCAAGAATGCGAAAGTGGAGGAGGTCCTTTGGAAGTTACTGTTTACCTCACGAAAAATAGCCAACTGTGAACGAGGTATGCCAATTTCATTCTTGAAACCTAGATGGCATGATTTACTTGCTATAGTGAAGCAATTCATCACTTGTGAGGGTCGATTCAGACTAGTTTTCCTATATCATCTACGCCTCCTTATGAGTTTTATTGGTTTTCCATTGAATATGCCTTACTACCTGCTGAGAAGTCTGTATAAAATAGGTAAATGATTTAGGAAACAGAGGTTAGATTCGATTTTATTTCATAACGGTCTAATTAAAATCATCCTCATGCACTAGTTACAGTCACAAAACGATAGTTGGGATGCGTTCATTTCACGAAATGGTTTTGGCAACAATGAGTTGGGACAGGTAGATAAGTCGGTCATTGTGGAAACACTTTTGAACCCTACAAACTCTTCTCCACCACTCCAAGCCTGTGATTTTTCCCCTAATAAAAACCCTTGAGCTACCCTAATGTCATTCAACAAGACAATCGACCGGTTACACATCCAAAGAATTGCACTAAAACTGTTAAGAAACCTATAGGACGGAAGCCAAAGGGCAGTGTTGATGTCAATTTCAAGAACAAAAGGGCTGGTCGTTTAATTTCTCGATGTGCTTGAAATAAAATAAAACCCCGTGCAGACACAATCAACACGATTGAAGTGAGTGAAGACTCAGACTTAGAAATTGAAAAATTCTTGGCTGAAGAGGACCCCGTGTCATTCGGGCTATACCCTGACCGACCCTATGACTATGTTAACAATCTGCCTCCTTATCTAAAGGACAACCCATAATTTCTTGGCATCCAACTCTGTGATAAGCCTACCATTCACATGGAGGATTCTCTAATCTATAATGCTATTAGTGCTAATGCAAATTCCTTACAGCCACAGTGTGATGTGTGTCGATCATGGATCGACAGGTACTATACTAATGTTCCATTGCTACAGTCATGACTCAAGTCTTTAAGAGACCAAGTTGATGTGTTGATAAATGAAAACACCAGACTTGAATCCATTATCCAAAGGAAGGAGAAACGACTGAAAACTATAGGTCGTGTCATTTTCAAAAATGTAGAGGCAGCAACAACTATCGTAAATTCCAAAATTTCTTGATACGTTTTGATTCCATGATTTGAGGTATGATGTTTTTAATTTTTAGCATGATTGTGTCACTCTTAAGTTAGGATATTCAATTTGATTGAATAAACCATTTTTTTTTATTAAGATTAGTTTGTTTTGTTTATTTAATAAAATATGATTGCATTTTCTATTATAACTAGCTACAAAATCGCAAGATTCTGTAGCTAGTTAAGAAAATTTGAGTTGTTTGATTTGATAATTGAAAACATATTTGAAATCTTCTCATTTTCATTTGTTTTCAGGATGATTAAGGAGCCCATGATTTCCAAGATGATATGAGGCACTATTTGAGATCTCCCAGCCATATCAACTTTGTATTTTGAGTAAACAGATTAGACTGTTGGTAGTTTTTAATATTCAGTGAAATCAGGGTGGTTGCATCCCCCATTATTTTTTGAAATCAAATTGATCTTATTGAAAGGAAACAATTGTGTTTCCTGAAACCTATATAAACATATTATTTTACAAACATTGGATCATCTCAGCCTGGGGCAAGAGTATGGGCATTTTTATCACAGACTTGAATGGAATATGATGCACGTTACAACTTTAGCTTTTCTGTATGATGTTTTTATTCAAGTTATGTTTATTTCAATTTGATAATAGATTATGATTACTTTTGTCGGCATAGTTTATTGTGAGTTGATATCATTCAATTTATATATGCTGTCCATATTTCCTGTTTCAGAACAAAACACACAATGATCATCTATCCAATTTAAATTAGTATATTCATCTCTAATTTATGTTGAATGTCTGCATGCAAGTTATTACAGAAAGATTTATCTTGTCGTAGCAATTTGAAAATCATATGATTACTGTAACCATATCTATTCAATGTTCTGTTGTTATAATTCAATCTCCAACATTATCATTCCTCACTTATTAGGGGCAGTCCCAAGATCTGTAGCAGGTTTACTTCATCAGATAAAGGTGGTTTGATATTCAATAGCGAACAGACATTGGATACAGTAACAGGTTAGCCTGTTATTTGATTTTGCTAAGTTCCTGAATATAGAAGTTGTCTCTATATAAAAAAAAATTTGCTATCTGTTATTTTCTGTTTAATTAGGAAGTTTAATGTGTGATGTCATGAATGTATACATTTAAGAAAACAAAACCAAAAAATTAGATAGTGTTTTTACTTGCTTTATTATTATCGCTAAAAGGTAATCAATCCACATTTGATTTTTACGAGTTTAGATTAAAACTCGTGTTTAGTACAGATTGTATATAAAGTTATTGATTATAATTTCAATTAAGTATATTGTACATATGATAACTAGAACTATTTTACAAGTATTAATTAGTTAAACTGTAGATATATATTAGATGTATAGATATTTTTTAGCAATTGTTATTTATTAAGTTATTGTATTTCCTTTAGTTAATTTTTCTCTTTCTTTAGGACTTAGATCGGCCAATGGAGCCGCTAATCCCGTCAGAGTGAATTAATCCAAATGGCTTGGGTTAATTAGAAAACCCCTGACCGGATTCACTCCTCTAGTTGATGAGCGGTCAATTTTGCCCATCAAAAAATGGTGCTAGAAGGAGGGCCTGAAAACTATTAATGGCCCGAGGAGGTCGTAAGACTCCTCCCCCACCTACCTGCTCACCTATAGTAACTAGAATTCGTTCAGATGACAACATTGTTCCCCAAACAACAACCACATCAAACGATAATCTACGAATCACAGTTGAACCAATAACTCCAAATCCCCCAGGTGGTGACATACAAGAAATTGTCCGTCAATCCCTCATAAGAACGCACAGTGCCTTAGCCCATATCAGACAACCAAGTCGACCTTTGAACCAACCATTAGAATTTTCTTATATCAGGGAACAACTCGCAGGTACTGACCTTACCTTAAACCCTACAGATCCATATCATATCCTCACTCTTGCAGCAGGAGGGTCTGGTATTCCACCATCACCACCCCCTTCATCTCCTTCTTCTTCTGAAGAAGAATCCTCAGATGAAGGCAGTTCCTCATCTCAACCTTCGACACCACCCACACCTATGGCCAATGCGAACAATCCCTCCAAACCCTAGCTCGACTAAGATGCAATGGACATACCTGGGCCCCAACATCCCTTACCCAAACACCCAGAGAAATGGATCCCTAAATTTGACTCAGACTCCAAACAGAACGCTGAAGATCCCATCAAAAAGTTTATGCTAGCCATTAGGCTCCGTAGTGTTGAGCACGAAGATGTAGTCTATATATTGTTTCCCTACACCTTTGAAGGCAATGCCTCTACCTAGTACTTTTCCCAATAACCCCACACCATCGTGTCATGGGATAAATTTGAGTCCTATTTCCTTGAGAAGTTCAGAGACGAAAAGTCTCCTGAAGTTCTAGTCATGGAGATTTCTAGTTTAAAAATGAACCCCAAAGAAAAGATCAAAGACTTTAATCAAAGGTTCCTGACACTAAAGAACCGAATCCCCACGGATTCGATGCCTGCCGAGAATCTTATTGTTGCATACTACACGAAAGCCTTACATCAAAACATAGCCATTTGGGTAAAGAGGTCCAAGAAATCCACATTGATAGAAGCCTTCGAAGAGGCCAGTCAGATCGAGAAAGATATTCTCAGCTTAAAAGACAATACCAGTAACGAGATAGAGACTAGTTCATCCTCCAAGAAGAAAATCAAAATCCTTCCTAGACCTCCCCAAAACAAAGCTCAACCTGAGAGTTCGGATTTAGAAAACTTACAGAAAGTCATTCAGAAGTTATCCAATCAAGTTATAGATTTGAAAAGGTCAGCTGAAGAAGCCTCTTAAAGCAAAGGACCTTACAAACCCCCTTTTAGGAGGTCTTTTCCCACAAACCGATCTAACTCAAATTCTGAAGGCCTGAATCTAGAAAGCTTACAATTTTCTTTTCAAATGATCCTAGAAGCACATGATAACTCGATTCCCCCTGAGATTCCTGAAGAAGTAGCTGAACAAGAGACAGTAGAAGAAGATGAACCTTCTCCGAACATTTTCGGACATTTCTCGGATAACATTTTTCAAGCTAATTTCGAAACAGTGCATCCTTACAATACCAGGAGCAAGACAACAAATAAGCCTTCTTTTGAAATTGTGACTACCTTGCCTCCAAAACAGTCTAAATCAATTGAGACTAAACATAATTCAGAAAACCCAAGTTTAGATTATGATTTGATTGAAGATCTAAAAAATCTTAGGGCTAACATTTATGTTTATGAATTATTAAAATTCCCTTTTCTTTTGCAAAAGATGCTGCAGAATATTGCGGAGAACAACAAAAATAACAATCCGAACAACAACAAAGGTGTTCAAAACAACCCCAAAATTCCTCAGAAGGCCTCTGCCAAAACTACATCCGAGGTTCATGATAAAAGAGACCTTCCTGTAAATAGTGTAACAAATGTAGATAAACCAGTTTCAGAGGCTGCAATTAAAAAACAACAAACTTCTGCTGTTAGTACTAGCAGAAATGTCCCTCCCTTTTTGTTGACTTTTGAAATTTTCAACAGGAATGTACATAACTGTATGGTAGATTCAGGTGCGTCATCTAATGTAATGCCTTGGTTTGTCTGTCAAAAGATTAATGTCGAAGTTCAACCATCCAGCTTGAAAATGATCCAGCTTGATCGAACTAGTGTTAAAGTGATAGGCGGATTAAAAAATGTGCTTATAAGATTGTCATCTAATCCTAAAGTCCATCAAGTGATTGATATCATTGTTGTAGATATCCCAGAAGTCTATGGTTTGTTTTTAAGTAGAGATTGATCAGAACAATTACATGGCTATTTTGCAACAGATTGGTCTCACTTGTGGCTGCCCGAGAATGGAAAGCCTAATAGAATCAAGGTAAATCGTGAACGTTATATGAAGTTCACAGTAACTGATTTAAATGATCCCAATGAACCATTCACTCCTTTTGCCAATTCGCCTGAAATACAGGAGATGGATACTTTTTTTGGCAATTTTATGGCCGAAACTTCTACCATCACTGAACCGGAACAACAATCTGAAATTATGACATGCACACAGTCAATAGCCTTCTCTCAGTGGTCACATGCACCCGACAAAAATCAAATATGGTCTCATTACTTTGATGGGTCAAAATCTAAGGAAGGAGCTAGTGCAGGGTACGTGCTCATCGATCCAGCAGGTAACAAGACTTTGATTGCTTACCGGTTAGAATTTGAATTTACAAACAACACGGTCGAATATGAGGCACTCCTGCAAGGTCTCAGAAAAGCACTAGATTTGAACATTCAAAATTTGACTGTCTTTGGTGATTCGGAAATCGTGGTTAGACAGGTAAATTTTTTTATCCATTGTTTATCTCCGCACCTTAAAAGCTATCAAACTGAGGTATGGAATTTGATGAATAAGTTTTCCGCATTTAACATAAATTATATTCCTAGATTGAATAATTCTGAAGCTGATTTGTTAGCTAACGTCGCTTCAAAACTTTTTCCTGCAGAAGGCCTATCTCCGAATGCATTTTCCGTCGAACTGTTGTTCAGACCATCCGTCCCAAACAACATCACAAATTGGAGAGTTTTCGATGACAATCAATAGATCATAAGTTTTCTGCATATGGAAGAAAATTTCCAGGGTGCAGTGATCGACGAAGGTACCCATGACGAAAATATTTGCGACTTTATGGTAATACCAGATCCAAGATCCCTAGAATCTGCATCAGATATGGTAAACTCTATCCCCAAATCTGTGGTTAGATTAGAAAAAATTTATGATCTTCATGATAAGTTCAGAAAATCAGTGAACTGTAAAATCAATAGTTCCTCCTTGACACATGAAAAAGTAAATTTGGGAACTAAAGACAACCCACAGTGCATTAATTTAGGGTTGGGGTGTTCTGAGCAAGAAAATGTAGCATTTATCAATTTGTTTAAGGAATTCAAAGATGTTTTTTCCTGGACGTACGACAACCTAAAAACCTTTGATCTTAACATCATACACCACATTATTCCCATGAAACCCCAGACCCAACCTTTTCAACAAAAGTTAAGGAAAATGCACCCAAAACTCGAACCAACGGTCAAGAAGGAATTAAACAAACTCCTGAATGCTAAAATAATCCTCCCAGTTAGGAATACACAATGTGTCTCTAATCTTGTCCCTGTCAAAAAGAAGAGTGGTGAAATCCGACTATGTGTCGATTTCTGAAATCTTAACCGAGCGTCTAATAAAGACAACTACCCTGTCCCTCCCATGGAACAAATCCTTCAACAGGTATCTGGTTCTGAAACATTATCCTTGTTGGATGGTTTTTCAGGGTATAACCAAGTCCTTATGTCTTCCTCAGACCAGCTCAAAACTACTTTCCATACCCCATGGGGCACCTATGCTTATAGAAAGATGCCCTTTGGACTCATAAACGTCAGTGCCACTTTTTAGAGAGTGATGGACATCACTTTCCGCAGATTAATCAATCAATCTATAGTAGTTTACCTGGATGACATCACTGTCTTCTCAAAAAATAAAGAAGATCATCTAGCTCATTTAAGATCTGTTCTACAGCGATGTCGTAAGTATGGTATTTCTTTAAATCCTAAAAAATCTGTCTTCGCAGTAGAACAAGGTAATCTCCTCGGATTCATTGTATCGAATGAAGGGATGATTATCGAACTTGAAAGGACCCAAGTCATTTCAAAACTGCGCCCTCCCTCGTCAAAAAATTCCATGCAGTCTTTCTTAGGTCAGATAAACTTTGTTAGGAGATTCGTCCCCGGCTTTTCCGAAATGGTGAGACCATTAAAAAACTTAATAAAAAAGGATGTATAGTACCATTGGGGATCTTTAGAAAGTTAGGATTTTGATTCAATAAAAAAGGCCATAATAGACGCTCCTTCTCTAATGAGCCCCGACTTTTCGCAAGACTTCACCCTCTACACGTTTTCCTCTGACCGATCTTACACTGATGTCCTAACTCAAAAGAACATTGAAAACAACGAAGTCCCAATTGCCTTTATGAGCTCAGCCTTCAAGGGGGTGGAACTTAATTACCCAGCAGTAGATCAACAAGCTTATGCTATTTTCAAAGCAGTAAAACACTTCCGATCTTATCTGTTGAAATCTAGGATGAAAATCGTTGTCCCTTACCCGGCTGTCAGAAATTTGTTAGTATAGAAATAACTAGGCGAAAAAAGGGTAAATTGGGTCACATCCTTACAAGAATATGACATAGAAATCACCCCAACAAAAATTGTAAGAGGCCAAGGTTTATACAAGTTGGTCATCGATTCATCTGTAGGACAGCAAAATGAAACTAATATGTTAACTTTAGATCAACACTATCAAAATCAAATCTGTTGTGCACAAAACCATGTTAGTTCCTGGTATGATGACATCAAATTTTGTCTTATACACGGATCAGATCCCCGTCACCTTGATCCCCAAAAAAGGAGAGAACTAAGGTTAAAATCTGCTTCTTTTCAGCTGATTAATGGTATTTTGTTTCACCAAAATTTTGATGGAATACTTATGCGTTGTCTTGAAAAAGATGAAGCAGAAAAAGTCTTATTGGAATTACATGTAGGGGAAGATGGTGGGAATTTCGGTGGAGACACCACTGCCCATAAAGTATTAAGAGAAGGTTATTACTGGCCTACCCTTTTTAAAGACGCTCATGCCTTATGTCACAAATGTGTGATTTGTCAAAAGGCATCCCGAAGGATACATAAACCAACGTTCCCTTTGCAACCAGTTTCGGTAGACTCCCCTTTTCAGCAGTGGGGTTTGGATATTATAGGCCCAATCAATTCGCCTTCCTCACAGCAGCATAAATACATCATAACAACCATAGATTATTTCACCAGGTGGTCCGAGGCTGCCCCATTAAAATATGTAAATACCAGCCAGGTAATATCCTTCTTGAATTCAAATATTATCACTCGTTTCGGTATCCCTGAATGCCTGGTATTTGACAATGGTTCTTATTTTTCGTCTCTTGAAATGAGTGATTTCGCTCTAGAAAAATGAATTAAATTAAAGTACTCTGCCAGCTGTTACCCCCAAGGCAATGGTTTGGCAGAATCAACTAATAAAAATATTATCAAAATTATCAAGAGAACGGTCTTCGAAAACCATAAAAATTGGCATAACGCACTGTTAAACGCAATCTGGGCTGATAGAGTAACTCCTAAAAATTTTGTGGGTAACTCACCTTTCTTTCTCATTTATGACAGGGAAGTGATTCTTCCACCGCATGTCCTTATTCAATATCTATAGTTCTCGTAGAAGGTATAGGAAGAAGACTGTCCCCCCTTGGAGAGTCGAATTAATGCTTTGTTAAAGTTAGAGGAAGTGAGGGCTCAAGCAAAACGAAAATTGGATCAGCATCAACTCATTGTTAAAAACTGGTTTGATTCCAATTTTGCCTCTGACAAAAATTTTGAGGTAGGTGACCTTGTCCTAAAATGGGACAAACCTCATGAGGTAAAAGGAGAGCATACTAAGTTTCAAAAATTGTGGTTGGAGCCATTTTTAATTGTTGAGAAACTAGGTCTCAGTTCCTTTCTCTTACAAAATTTAGAGGGACAACCAGACACCTTCCCGGTGAATGACCAAGCTCTAAAAAAGTACTTTTCCTGATGACGTTCCCATACACCCTTTGTAAATATTTTCTTTTTTGTTTTATTTGCTGTGTGTTTTTCCTTTTCTGGTTTGTTTTGATTTCTGCTTATCGGTCTTTCTTTTGAAACACATATGCCTGCACCACGGGCTAGCTCAGACAAAGATAACAGAAAAATTTCCCCTAAAAAATGACTGCTAAAAGTTGTTAAAACATCAATTATTGTATTTCTCTAACTTGCAGCCCTGTTGAAGATGACTTGTTGTTTGAAAAGCGTTTTCTTGGTTTCAGTCTGCAATTGAAGGCATTCACGACCATTTATAAAAATCCTTTTTACATTTTTCTTGTTCTTTAAGAGAACAAATCAATGATGTCTCCCTATTATTGAAAGTCAGTTTTATTAATAAACGATTTCTAGATCTTAATGAAGGAAAGCTAAGTTTTTTTTTTTTTTTCCAAGGTCTACAACATACTAAGATGTGTTAAAAAACTACAATTTTCAGCGTCACCCTGTTCTATTGAATATCTTTAAAAACTAATATAAATTTTCAGAGAGCTGTAGGAAGTGCTTGTAAACCCACCGGGACACTGAATAGGTCTTTTGGCAGCGGGTAAATACATGCATGACGCCAAGATAACTTTTTCGGGGTACTGAACAGGCCCGCTGGCAGTGAAGCAATGTCAGGTAAAAGAAAATTCTCAGATGTGGATTTTGTTTTGACCTTAAATGTCCTTCGTTCTGATCTGGAATTTCTTGACAGGATACAAATATCAGAGTGGGTTAATTGAAATCCCTGTCAAGGCTATGGATGCCTAGTGGCAGCAGCGGCCCTGTCAACAGTATTGAAGATTTCAACTTTAACATCGTGGCTCTCTTTTGCTAAGATTGTCATCAGTTTTTGTCTCTTTAAAAATAACAGTTGTTTGAAACTGGAATGCATTATAATTATTTGAGATGCTCAGACAACTTTTCGGTTTTTTTCGATTCAAATTTTTTTCTGATCATTCTAATCTGAACTCGTTCATTTGGTAGAGATAACTGCTTCTCCCAGCATGTCGCCATTTTTGGTAGCGAGTATATAATTATCATTTTTATAAAGCTGCCTACACAAGGTCTATGAAATTTTACTACTCTTCATAAGCATTTCTCTAAATGACAGTTGTAAATTGTCGCATTTTACCTATCATCTATTCATGTTTTTTTTTCATGACTGAAAGCATGAAAACTCGCAACTATCGTTATCATTTTGTTTTAAAAATTTCATTGAAAGCATATCATTTATTACCGAATTGTGATTTCTTGCTATGATCTTGTTCCTCTCATTGTTTATGATCTTTTTGATTCCAAGAATGCCTAAGAAACTTATGGTTGTTTGAACGAAAAACCCCCATCAATTGATATTTTATTTTTGTATCGATTTTGGTTTGATGTTTGATCATATTTCTTGCATGAAACTTCTTGGCTATTCAATTTTTGTAAACTCACCTATCTTTGCAATTAAACATGGATGTGTGCACTATGTTTTCAAGTACTCTGGTCCTATATTGTACCCATGCCAAGGTGGAATATGATGTACAACATGCCATTACTCCTTAGCATGGTCTCGGGCTTCACGATTTTTCTCACACACATTGTGATTAACACTTTTCCCACCGTTTTAATTGTCACAACATTGTATTGATAAGGCTCGGGGTTATGGATCTGTGGCCTTTTTCCAAACCCTACCTGTGTATCCTGTGTTAATAACCCGTCCATTTGGCATGGCTCTAGTAGTAAGGGTCAAACCGAATGGTGTCCAGACCCTGCTTTCATATGATAACACTAGGGAGGATTTGGAAAGTAATGGTTGGCGTTTGTTCATTGAAAAATTTCAAGGTTTTAACCTCCAGGTCGCCCAAGAGTTTGCCTTAACCTTTGATGGTTGTAGGGAAAAGATTGATGATGTGCAGTTAGAAGTGACAGAAGACTTCTTAATCCAAGCCACGGGATTTCCAGCAGTTGGTCAGAAATGGTTCAAGAATGCAAAAGTGGAGGAGGTCCCTTGGACGTCACTATTTACCTCACGAAAAATAACCAGCTGTGATCGAGGTATGCCAATTTCATTCTTGAAACCTAGATGGCATGATTTACTTGCTGTAGTGAAGCAATTCATCACTTGTGAGGGTCAATTCGGACTGGTTTTCTTATATAATCTATGCCTCCTTATGAGTTTTATTGGTTTTCCATTGAATATGCCTTACTACCTGCTCAGAAGTCTATATAAAATGGGTAAATGGTTTAGGAAACATAGGTCAGATTCGAGTTTATTTCATCATGGTCTGATTAAAATCATCCTCATGCACCAGTTACAGTCACAAAACGATAGTTGGGATGCGTTCATTTCATGAAATGGTTTTGGCAACAATGAGTTGGGACAGGTAGATATGCCGGTCATTGTGGAAACCCTTGTGAACTCTATGACCTCTTCTCCACCACTCCAAGCCTGTGATTTCCCCCCTAATAACGAACCCTCAAGCTACCCTAATGTAATTCAACAGGACAATCAACCGGTTACACATCCAAAGAATTTCACTAAAACTGTTAAGAAACCTACAGGAAGGAAGCCAAAGGGCAGTGTTGATGTCAATTTCAAGAATAAAAGGGATGGTCATTTAATTTCTCGATGTGCTCGAAATAAAATAAAACCCCATGCGGACACAATCAACACGATTGAAGTGAGTGAAGACTCGGACTCAGAAATTGAAAACTTCTTGGCTGAAGAGGACCCCGTGTCATTTGGGCTATACCCTGACCGATCCTATGACTATGTTAACAATCTGCCTCCTTCTCTAAAGGACAACCCAGAATTTCCTGGCATCCAACTCTGTGATAAGCCTACCATTCGCATGGAGGATTCTCCGATCTATAATGCTATTAGTGCTAATGCAAATTCCTTACAACCACGGTGTGATGTGTGCCGATCATGGATCGACATGTACTATACTGATGTTCCACTGCTATAGTCACGACTCAAGTCTTTAAGAGACCAAGTTGATGTGTTGATAAATGAAAACACCAGACTTGAATCCATTATCCAAGGGAAGGAGAAATGACTGAAAACTACAGGTCATGTCATTTTCAAAAATGTAGAGGCAACAACAGCTATCGTAAATTCCAAAATTTCTTGATACGTTTTGATTCCATGATTTGAGGTATGATGTTTTTAATTTTTAGCATGATTGTGTCACTCTTAAGTTAGGATATTCGATTTGATTGAATAAACCATTTTCTTTTATTAAGATTAGTTTGTTTTGTTTATTTAATAAAATATGATTGCATTTGCTATTATAACTAGCTACAGAATCGCAAGATTCTGTAGCCAGTTAAGAAAATTCAAGTTGTTTGATTTGATAATTGAAAACATATCTGAAATCTTCTCATTTTCATTTGTTTTCAGGATGATTAAGGAGCCCATGATTTCCAAGAAGATATGAGGCACTTTTTAAGATCTCCCAACCATATCAACTTTGTATTTTGAGTAAACAGATTAGACTGTTGGTAGTTTTTGATATTCAGTGAAATCAGGGTGGTTGCATCCCCCATTATTTTTTGAAATCAACTTGATCTTATCGACAGGAAACAATTATGTTTCTTGAAACCTATATAAACATATTGTTTTACAAACATTGGATCATCTCAGCCTGGGGCAAGAGTATGGGTGTTTTTATCACATACTTGAATGGAATATGATGCGCGTTACAGCTTTAGCTTTTGTGTATGATGTTTTCATTCAAGTTATGTTTATTTCAATTTGATAATAGATTATGATTGCTTTTTTCGGCATAGTTTATTGCGAGTTGATATCATTCGATTTATATATGCTATCCACATTTCCTGTTTCAGAACAAAACAAACAGTGATCATCTATCCAATTTAAATTAGTAGATTCATCTTTAATTTATGTTGAATGCCTGCATGCAAGTTCTTACAGAAAGATTTATCTCGTCGTAGCAATTTGCAAATCATATGATTACTGTAACCATATCTATTCAATGTTCTGTTGTTATAATTCAATCTCCAGCATTATCGTTCCTCATTTATTAGGGGCAGTCCCAAGATTTGTAGCAGGTTTACTTCATCAGATAAAGGTGGTTGGATATTCAACAACGAACAAACATTGGATACAGTAACAAGTTAGCTTGTTATTTGATTTCGCTAAGTTCCTGAATATAAAAGTTGTCTCTATATAAAACATTTGCTGCTATCTGTTATTTTCTATTTAATTAGGAAGTTTAATGTTTGATGTCATGAATGTATACATTTAAGAAAAAAAAACCAAAAAATTAGATAGTGTTTTTACTTGCTTTATTATTATCGCTAAAATTAATCAATCCACATTTGATTTTTACAAGTTTAGATTAAAACTCGTGTTTAGTACAGATTGTATATAAAGTTATTGATTATAATTTCAGTTAAGTATATTGTACATATGATAACTAGAACTATTTTACAAGTATTAATTAGTTAAACTATAGATATATATTAGATGTATATATATTTTTTAGCGATTGTTATTTATTAAGTTATTGTATTTCCTTTAGTTATTTTTTCACTTTATTTAGGACTTAGATTGGCCAATGGAGCCGCTAAACCCATCAGAGTGAATTAATCCAAATGGCTTGGGTTAATTAGACAACCCCGGACTGGATTCACTCCTCTAGTTGACAAGTGGTCAATTTCGCCCGTCAATAGAGATCCAACACTGGGATACTCAAATGTCCAATTAAAACTAGCAAACCAACATAAATTTCTACCAATAGGTAGACTGAAAGGAGTGACAATAGATCTTGATGGAGTGCACACTAAAGAAGACTTTGAAGTCATTGAAATAGTGGAAAACACAACACCTTACCCGACACTACTTGGTCTGGATTGGGCATTTGACAACCAGACCATAATCAATTTGAAAACTAGGAAAATGACATTTGAATCTGGAGAATACAGGGTCATAGCACCACTAGATCCATCAGAAGGGGAAAGGTTCGTAGAACCCACTTGCCTGGAATTAGAAGAGATTGACTAGTTGTACAGAAAAAATGTGCACAATGAGGATTATGTAAACCCAATTGTAGACAGAGTACTCAGTTGGCGGAGCATTACTTCATGCGCAACAAACATAGACACCGGGTTATAAAACTGACAACAAATACTACACGAAGTATCCACATGAAGATGTGCAAGAATAGACCGTCCAGTAAGATGGGTAGGCATAGAAATCAGAGAACCACCCAATTTCCAAGGATTAAATGATTTGGAAACATTCTTGACACAATACGAAGACAAAGTATTAGAAAAACAACGACTATTAGCCCTTGACTTAGCACTCAAGGCCACACCCGCAAGATGGTGGGGTGCACATAAAGATACCATTACAAATTGGTATCAATGTAAGTGACTAATGCACATAAGGTTTGGCGTAGAATAGGCATACAACAAACAACATAAATACCAAGGACAAGAAGCACCAGCGGAACACTTGGAGAAGTGAAAAACGTTGTGGAAAATGACACCACCAGAAGTGTAATATCCCTAAGGCCGAACCCAATTGAAAATGTAAATATAAATGTACATAAGTTGGTGAGCTGATTTGATATCATTTTGGTATGCACATTCCATGGTGTAGCATGCGCAGGTACTGCATAGTAAAATGAGGAAGTGCGCACATTTTGGGATACTGCGCGCAACATATTAAGTGCGTGTGATGTAGAGGCCAGGGAGCCTTGTGTATCTGATATGTTTATAGGTTGGTGAGCCAGTATTATAAGCTAGGATGTTTATGTTTTGATTAGACCAGAGAGCCTAGATGTTAAAGGCCAGTGTGCATAATTTTGTACATATCTCATATTTAATATAAAATACATCGTTGCACGCAGACCGACCATGATAAAAGAGATGGGGGACTAAAATCCACTATTTAGGGAAAGGGAAGGGGCTAAGTTAAGGAATATTATATTAATATTTCTTAAATCATAAAGTATGGATAATTGTTTTATCCTAAGTTATAAAGCTGGAGACAAGTAGTTTCCAACATGACAAGTGTGAAGTTTGGGGCATGCATACATATTGTTGAACTTAGTTCATTTCGGGGGGATATCCATCATTGGGACCAGCATCGTTTCCCTGATTCATCCATCACAGAGATATACAATCAATCATTCATGAATATGGAGCATTGAATGATCCATTGTATCTTCGTGACTTTACTGGAAACTGTATCCATAGCCTTCTGTTCAGTAATTGTTACCTTGGGAGCGAGATTGAAGAAGTGGGTTGTCAGGCCCATGGGATATTCAAGAGGCGGGTTGTCAGGCCCGTGAGAACTTCTCTAGTGAGAGAATTGTTGGGGATTGATTTCCTGAAGGTGTTGAACTACAACTGTAGGGCTCTGAGACTTCCTATCCGGCCCGTTGTTGAAGCCCTGGAAGGGAAGTGGGGCAGCCGAGCGACTATTGAGTAGAGAAGGGGCACACTTCCTTGGGTGGGACATGCATGTGGGGAATGAGGGATTGTAGGTTGTTAGTTGAGTGAGCACATGAGACAAAGTCTTTCTTTTTGTTCATGAGCCTTTATCCTGATTAGGAATCCTTTACCCGGGTGGAGTTTAGTCCCAGCTCGGGGGTGACTCACTATTGAGAGTGATGAACAGTGTGGTCTAAGGCTGGGAGGTTCGTGGAAGGTCTGCACGCAGTTGGTGTTATTATCACAAAGATAAGTGTCAATTGTGTGATTAATTCACATGATGCATTGTTATTCACGTGTTATTTTTATGGGTTTATCCTATGCGTGGTTATAGTTGTCTGTATGATTATGGGTATTGCATGTATATGTTGCCTATATATGTTTACTGCTATTTCAGTGTGAATTCATGCATTTACATAACGTATTTGTCTGCTCATGTTTTATATATATTAATGTTCTGCAAGAGTTCTGTGTGTGCATATGATTAATTACATGTAGTTAGAAAATTATATGAGACATAACTTAGTTAGGATTCTGAGTATGTTATAGTAAGTTCCGCACAGAGAACGAATGTGTTCTCCGGTGTAGCGTGGCTCGGCATGAATGGTATGGGACGTTACAAATTGGTATCTTAGCATGAAAGAGTGTTCAGGAGTAGCATGGCCTGGATTTTTATAAGGCTGGGAATGTTACAAAGATGGTTTCAGAGCTAAGTAAAGCATCTGAGGAGTGGCTCGTCCCCGACTTGTGTGAGGCCATGTGATGTCAAAAATTGGTATCAGAGCTTCAGTTTTCAACACTGAGCCTGAATGGCCGAGTAAGATGAATTGAAGCAAAATGACACAGAGGATTTAATTTGAAGTGGCCAAATTTCAGTTGTAGAGTGTCCATGGAAAAAAGTAACAGAAACTGGGCGGAAATGGGGAAAAGCCCCAATTTATGTGGATGGATTCATGAGAAAATGGATAAATTCAACCAAGTGATGAGATATTACTGATTTAATATCTGTCCTAGCAAATTCAAACCTGGAATTGGTTGAATTTGAATTTACAGTGAACCCATGACAGATGGAACGAAAAAGGTTAGCGTGCAAGTACTGCGCGAAAAATGTTAGCGTGCAGGTACCGCGAGAAAACGTTAGCGTGTTGGAGCGTGTAGTAAATTGTGGTGTCACGAGGAAGAATATGGTGTGCGGGTGCACGCACTAAATTTGACATTGTGCATAGTGCACACACATAAGAAGGTGTGCACAATGTACACACACACACTAAGGGCGCACAGGGTGTATGCAGTATTGGCAGAGCGCAATGGAGTTTGGTTGGCGCATGCGCAATATGGGTATATGTTGTCGCGCGATAGTTTAATATGTTCGCGTAGAGTATTGATGCACGGTGGGGGAATATTGAAATTTAGCATGGTGAAATGCATAGAGAGAAATGCATGTGGAATATCAGTGCCCAATACAAAAACTGCACGCAACGAGTATTAGTGCAAGAACCAAACTGCGCACGGTAGTTATTGGCGCGCGACACAAAAGTGTGCGCATGTTATTGGCGCAACAAAGAAGTGATACACAATGTTTTTAAAGTTCACGAAGCACGATTTAACTATGATGTTGCATCACATGGAAATTATGGGAGCACAGATTGACTTGTGCACGTGAAGGTGTTTGAAGGGTGAAGAACAACAAAAACAGTGAAGAGTAAACTATAAAACCTCGACTAACTCCATGAATCCATAACTTTCTTCTCCAGAATTGGAATTGAGCATGTGAGTAGGCATTGGAAAGGTCTTGGATAGTGGAATATAATTATCCACCCAGGAAATTGATTGGGAATTCAATGTTTCAGAAAATCAAAAGAAAGTCTTTTGATAAATTATTGAACCAAAATGGTTCATATTTTTCATAAAATTGCTTAAACAGTCAATCTGACAAGTTTTGTTGGCTACACATTTTGCAGAGTTAACAACAACTATATCAGATCAAGATCATTTTAGAGTCCAGAGTAATGGAAGAGGCACTAGAAAATTATAGCTAGGAAGATGAAGTCAGAGGGATGGATGTCCATTTGAGCATGGAAGGAACCAACTCCAATGGACATGGTGAATAAAGGGATGAAAACATAAATATGGCAGAGACCATTAAAAATGTACAGAAGGATGTTCAAAGACATAAAGCTGATAATGAAAGGCTTATGAGAGCCAAGGAGAAGCAAGATGACTTCAAGATGAATTTATTGAAGAGCTTGAACATAATAGAAAAGAAATTGGATAAGGAGAGTGGCTCGAGGAAATTAGGAAGTCACAAGTCTCATGATGAGAAAAGAAAAACAAGAAGTGTTAGCAGGCATCACCACCACTCCCCGAGTAATTCCAATAAGAGATCACATAGCATCTCAAGTCCATCCCCTGTCATAAAGTATGAGAGATCTAGGGTGGATGAACTGTGAGGAGAAATGAACAAAATCAAACCTCCTACATTTGATGATGACCACAAGAATGATGAAGATGCAGAGACATGGTTGTTAGGCATGAGAAAGTATTTTCAATTGCATGATTATTCCTCTCATGCAGAGGATAGAATTACCATCTATCACTCAAAGGAAAATCATCCATGTGGTGGGATCAACTTGTACAGGTGCAACACATCAAAGAGAAAAGTGTTACTGGGAGAAGATTCAAGAAGTATTTTGAGAAGAAATACTTGACTAAGAGATACTATGACAAGAAAATGAAAGAGTTCTTTGAACTCAAGCTTGGGAGTATGACAATTGAGGAATATGAGAGAAGGTTTCTAGAACTGTTGAAGTATGTCACTTTCATCAAGGATGAGACATTCAAAATTCAAAGGTATTTGAGTGGATTTCCATCATTCATCAGTGAAAAAATATAGTATGATGATCCTAAGACATTGGAGGAGACCATAAGGTGGTCTAAATGCCTATATGATCAACAAAAATCAAGGCCAACATTGCAAAAAGCTTGGGAAGATAAAAATAAATTCAAGATGGATCAAAGGAAGAAGGGGTATAATCCACCATTCTTCAAAAATAGTCCATAGGGACAGAAAACTCCTAAGGAACCCAGAGCGATGGACACAAGAAGTCAAAGGTCAAGGCAACCACCTATTCAATGTTGGGGTTGTAAAGGGGATCACATGTTCAGATATTTTCCTCACAGAGGTGAAAAAGGGAGGACTGTTCATAATGTACAACAAGCTGAAATAGTGGAGGACATGGGCAGAAAGATGCCCATGATCTATGCATCCCTGGACAACAAGAAAGCAGAATATCAGTCACATATGATTAAAGTGGAAGGTATGATCAACAACCAAACCATTGCTATTTTAATTGATTCAGGAGCTAGTCATAGTTATATAGATCCTAAGGTGGTGAAAAGTTTTCATTTTCCAAGAAGAAAGAATGGGAAATCTTGGTTGGTGCAGCTGGCTACAGGGGCCAAAATAAAAGTTAATGAGATGGTTAAGTCACATCTTATTGACTTGAATGGATTGAACACCCAGGCAGTTTTGAACATCTTTGCTTTAGGTTCTTATGACTGTCTAATTGGGATGGATTGGTTGGACCAAAAACATGCCATCCTAGACTTCCATAACAAAGCATTTACTTTCTTGGATGTGGAAGGGAAACTAAGGAAGGTGCAAGGAATTCCTAGAGTAGTAGCCATAAGAAATATTTCAGCATTACAGCTGAAGAAATGTTACAGAAAAGGGTGTCAAATATTTGCAGCTCATTTGGTGGAGACACCTAGAGATAAGGTGCCAAATTTGGAAGATTATGTAGTCTTGGAAGATTTTGAAGATGCGTTCAAGGAGGTACCATAACTACCCCCAAGGAGGGACATTGATTTCTCTATAAATCTAATGCCTGGAGCAGCTCCAGTATCAAACATTCCTTACAGAATGAGTACACCACAGCTGAAGGAGTTGCAAATGCAACTTGAAGATCTTCTGAAGAAGGGGTATATGCACCCAAGTGTGTCACCTTGGGGTTCCCTGGTCTTGTTTGTGAAGAATAAATATGGAACATTGAGATTGTGCATTGATTTCAGACAGGTTAATAAAGTGACTGTAAAGAACAAATATCCTCTGCCAAGGATTGATGATCTTTTTGATCAATATAAGGATGCAAGGATATTTTCAAAGATGGATCTCAGGTCAGGATACCATCAGGTAAGGATTAAAGAGGAAGATATAAAAAAGACCTCTTTCAAGACAAGGTATGGTCATTATGAGTTCACAGTGGTGCCATTTGGGTTGTCAAATGCACCAGTTGTTTTCATGTGCTTAATGAATGGTGTTTTCCGAGAATATTTAGACAAGTTTGTCATTGTCTTTTTGGATGACATTCTCATATATTCCAATTTATAAGAAGAGCATGAACATCATTTGAGGATGGTTTTTCAAGTATTAAGGGAGCATAAATTGTATGACAAATTAAGCAAGTGCTCATTTTACCAGAAGAAAATTCACTATTTGGGGCACAACATTTCAAAGGATGGGATAGTAGTGGACCCTGAGAAGATTGAAGCCATTAGAGAATGGCCAATGCCAAAGAATGTGACAAAGGTGAGATCATTCATGGGCCTTGCAGGATACTATAGGAGATTTATGGAAGTGTTTTCAAAGATTGCACACCCAATCACTTCATTGCAAATAAAGGGTGTGAAGTTTTAGTGGACATTAGATTGTGAAAAGAGTTTCAAACACTTGAAACAATTATTAACAAGTTCTCCAATATTGGGGATAGAAGACCCAAATGAAGACTTCATTGTATGCACAGATGCATGTAAAGAGGGACTTGGTGGAGTCCTCAATCAAAATGGGTTTGTTATATGTTATGAGTCAAGGAAGTTAAAGGAGCATGAAAGAAACTACGCCACTCATGATTTGGAGTTGGCAGCCATAGTACATCCCTTGAGGAAATGGAGACACTACCTCATGGGGAAAAGGTTTGAGATGAGGACAGACCACAATGGTCTGAAATATTTGTTTGATCAACCAACTTTAAATGCTAGGCAAAGTAGATGGTTAGAATTTCTAAGCGAATATGACTTCGATATAAAGCATATCAAGGGGAAAGAGAATAAAGTAGTTGATGCACTCAACAGAAGAGTGCATGAAATGCATGCTACAAACATTATCATTTATCAATCAGATTTGAAACACAGAATTATAGAGACTGCCAAATCAGATTTACAATACAAGGATTTAGTGGCAAAATTACAGCAAGGTAATTTGTAGCAGAAAATTGAAGAATGCAAGCTGGATGAGGATGAAATTCTCATATATAGGGGAAGAATTTATGTACCAAATTTTCAGGAATTGAAAAATCTGATACCGAGGGAAATGCATAATGTTCCTTATGTTGGGCACCCAGGATATCAAAAAACTATTGCAGCTATCAAGAGCATATATTATTGGCTAGGCATTGAGAAAGAGGTTGTTGATTTTATTGTCAGATGTTTGGAATGTCAAAAAGTAAAGGTTGAGCATAGACACCCAACTGGTTTGCTACAACCATTACTCATTCCTGAGTGGAAATGGGAAGTTGTAACCATGGATTTCATTACCAAACTGCCCAGAATGAACAAGCAACATGATTCTATCATGGTAGTGGTGGATAAGCTTACTAAAGCTACCCATTTTATTCCGGTTAAGCTCACTCACAAAGCAATGAACATTGCTGATGTTTATATGAGGGAGATTGCTAGGTTACATGGCATACCCAAGACAATTGTGTCTGACAGAGATCCAAAATTTACCTCAAAATTTTGGAAGGGATTATTTAATGGATTTGGAACAAATTTGAATTTTAGTACAACTTATCATCCAGAAAAAGATGGACAAACAGAGAGGGTGAATCAAGTGATTGAGGATATGTTGAGGATGTATGTGTGGATAAACCATCAAAATGGGAAGACTACCTATACTTGGTAGATTTCTCTTATAACAATGGGTACCAAGCATCTCTAAAGATGATCCCATTTGAGGCACTTTATGGTAGAAAGTGCAACACACCAGTAAGATAGGATAACCCAACAGATAGAGCAATGGTTGGGCCAGAATTGCTCAGGGAAATGGAAGAGAAAATGTTGAAAATAAAACAAAATTTAAAGGCTACCCAAGAAAGGAAGAAAAGATATGATGATAAGGGCAGAACTCACAGGGAATTTAAAGTGGATGACCATGTATTCTTGAAAGTGAAAGCCAACAGAAGTTCCTTGAAGTTGGGAAATTGTTCAAAGTTGCCAGCTCACTATTATGGGCCATTTGAAATCTTAGAGAGGATTGGTCTAGTAGCTTATATGATTGCATTGCCTGCATCTATGTCTGTTCATAATTTATTCCATGTATCCTTGCTAAAGAAATATATACCTGATGCTAATCATGTTATTGATTGGAATGTGATTCAGGTGGAGCAAGAAGGCACTTTTCAAGTGCGTCCGGTGCACATTCTGGACCGAAAAATCAAAGAGCTCCGGAATCGAGCCATGGAGCTTGTAAAGGTCCAATGGACCTGGTACGGTCTTGAGGACGCTACTTGGGAGCATGAGGATGCAATGCAGGAAGAATACCCACATCTTTTTGAGGATTTTGAAATTTAGATGTACATGGGTACATGATGCACTAAGGACAGTGCATAAATAAGGGGAGGGGATTGTAATATCCCTAAAGCCGAACCCAATTGAAAATATAAATATAAATGTACATAAGCTGGTGAGCTGATTTGATATCATTTTGGTATGCACATTCCATGGTGTAGCACGCGCAGGTACTGCACAGTAAAATGAGGAAGTGTGCACATTATGGGATACTGCACGTAGCATCTTAAGTGCGCGTGATGTAGAGGCCAGGGAGCCTTGTGTATATGATATGTTTATAGGTTGGTGAGACAGTGTTATAAGCTAGGATACTTGTGTTTTGATTAGGCCGGAGAGCATAGCTGTTAAAGGCCAGTGTGCCTAATTTTGTACATATCTCATATTTAATATAAAATACATCGTTACGCGCAGATCGACCACGATAAAAGAGATGGGGGACTAAAATCCACTAGTTAGGGAAAGGGACGGGGCTAAGTTAAGGAATATTATATTAATATTTCTTAAATCATAAAGTATGGATAATTGTGTTATCCTAAGTTCTAAAGTTTGAGACAAGTGGGCCAAAGTAGCTTCCAACATGACAAGTGTCAAGTTGGGGGAATGCATACATATTGTTGGACTTAGTTCATTTCGGGGGGATCTCCATCATTGGTACCATCGTCTTTTCCCCGATTCATCCATCACAGAGATATACAATCAATCATCCATGAATATGTAGCATTGAACGATCCATTGTATCTTCATGACTTTACCTGAAACTGTATCCAGAGCCTTCTGTTGGGTAACTGTTAGCTTGGGAGTGGGATTGAAGAAGAGGGTTGTCAGGACTGTGGGATATTTAAGAGGTGGGTTGTTAGGCCCGTGAGCACTTCTTTGGGTGAGAGAATTGCTGGGGATTGATTTCTTGAAGGTGCTCAACTACAGCTGAAAGGCTCTGAGACTTCCTATCCGACCTGTTGCTGAAGCCTTGGAAGGGAAGTGGGGCAGCCGATGGACTGTTGAGAAGAGAAGGGGCACACTTCCTTGGGTGGGATAGGCATGTGGGGAATGAGGGACTGTAGGCTGTTAGATGAGTGAGCACCTGAGACAGAGTCTTTCCTGTTGTTCATGAGCCTTTAGCCTGGTTGAGAACCCTTTACCTAAATGGAGTTTAGTCCCAACTCTGGGGTGACTCACTATTGAGAGTGATGAACAGTGTGGCCTAAGGCTGGGAGGTTCATGGAAGGTCTGCACGTAGTTGGTTTTATTCTCACAAAGATAAGTGTCAATTGTGTGATTAGTTTACATGCTACATTGTTATTCACGTGTTATTTTTATGGGTTTATCCTATGCGTGGTTATAGTTGTCTGTATGCTTATGGGTATTGCATGTATATGATGCATGTATATGTTTACTACTATTTTAGTGTGAATTCATGCATTTACATAGCATATTTGTTTGTTCACGTTTTATATATATTAAGCTTCCGCAAGAGTTCTGTGTGTGCATAGGATTAATTGCATGCAGTTAGAAAATTATATGAGACATAAATTAGTTAGGATGATAAGTATGTTACAGTAAGTTCTGCATAGAGAACGGATGTGTTCTCTGGTGTAGCATGGTCTGGCATGAATGGTCAGGGACATTACAAATTGGTATCTGAGCATGAAAGAGTGTTCAAGAGTAGCATGGCCTGGCTTTTTATAAGGCTGGGAATGTTTCAAAGATGGTTTCAGAGCTAAGTAAAGTGTCTGAGGAGTGGCTCATCCCTGGCCTGTGTGAGGTTGGGCGATGTCACAAGAGGAATGGCCTCATCACTTCATATATACATTAGAGGGCATACCAGTGAACCGATACACAGACCAGGAATTGCGCAAAGGAACTACAACATGGAGGACATTACAACATAACTTCATAATCACTTTCTCATTCGAGCATGAGAACCCCAACATAGACGCAACTCTCAAACTAATTAGAGGAGTAATATTCATTGAAGAACCAGAAACAAAATTTATCACAGAAGAGCAACAACGAAATAAACAGACAATCAAGGAGCTACTATCATGTTATAATGTACAGAAGGAAGCACCAGATGAAGATGACCCACGCGACATTCAGATTGAAGAATTAGAAGGAGAAAGAGATGTCGAAGCACCACCCATAGAATCATAATTCATTTTTGCACCAATCAAGGTAAAGAAAGTTAACATCGATACACATGAACAACCTAATATGGCCAACATTGGAGACTACTAGGATGAGAAAATAGTAGAAATCATAATAGAATTGTTGCGCGAACATAGAGACCTTTTTCCCACAACATTTACAGAGATGAAAGGTATAGAAGGAGAACTGGGAGAGATGGAGATACCACTCAGACCTGAAGCAAGACCTATAAGACAACAAACCTATAGACTAAACCCCATATATAAACAAAAATTTAAAGATGAGATCGATTGGATGCTCGAATCCAACATCATCAAACTAGTTGAGGAATTGGAATGGATAAGATTGATGGTAGTATATGACAAGAAACAAGGAAGATGGATTAGGATATGCATCAACTTGAGGAAGTTGAACGATGCATGCCTACATGACTCATTCCCTACACCATTCACGGATGAAGTGTTAGAGAATGTGGGGGGGCATGAAGCTTACTCATTCACTGATGGATTCTCAGGATACCATCATATTAAGATAGCACGGGAGGATAGACACAAGACCATGCTTGCAAAGGAATGGGGATATTATTAATACATAGTCATGTCGTTTGGACTGAAGAATGCACCCACAATATTCTCCAGAGTATTCATCACAACATTTAAGGAATTCATCCATCAGTTCCTTGAAGTATACCTGGATGACTGGACAATTTATAGTCTACTAAAAAACCATGTGGAAGTACTATGAATAATGATAGAAATATGTAGACCATGCTAGATATCACTGAACATCAAGAAATGCATCTTTGGAACACCGTTTGGGATACTATTGGGCCATATAGTATGCCAACAAGGATTGTTAGTGGATCTGGCCAAGATCGTCGTCATTGTTAACTTACCAGCACCAAAAACAGTCCGACAACTAAGAGAAACCTTAGGCCACACAAGATACTACAAGAAGTTCATCAAAGGATATGTGTAGATCATAGCCCTAATGGAAAAACTGTTAAGGAAGGATACAAAATATCAATGGAATGGCGAGTGTCAACACAGCCTGGATACCCTGAAGGAAAGGATGGTTTCCACAGTAATATTAGTATTTCCAAATTGGGAAAAGACATTCCATGTCAATGTAGATGCATCAGCGATATCTCCGGGAGCTATCCTAGCGCAAAAAGGGGCAGGAGACTTGAATCATCCGATATCATTTGCAAACAGAAAGCTATCAGACTCGGAACATAATTATAACATGATGGAAAGAGAAGGCCTGGCTATGGTATATGCACTACAGAAGTTTAGACACTACCTATTGGGAAAACACTTTAAGATGTTTATAGATCACTCAGCCTTGAAATACCTAATCAACAAGCCAGTGTTGGGGGGGGGGGAGAATTTTTCGATGGTTACTACTATTTCAAGAATTTTATTTTGAAGTAATAGTTAAACCAGGGAAACTGAATGCAGGACCTGACCACCTATCCAGGGTCACAAGTGGAGAAGAACCTATGAATCTAGAAGACACCTTTCCAGATGCACGGTTATTCTCAGTATAGATTGCTGATGACTACTTCACAGAGATCATCCAACACTTAAGCACAGGTACTGCACCGCAAGAATATATCACCACACAGAAGAAGAACCTGGTAGTCAACACAGTCGACTATCAACTGATTGTAGGACACTTATACAAAATGCATACATCATCTTGCAAAGGTACGCATTAGAGCATGAACGACCAAGAATTTTAGCAGAATCCCACGAGGGAATTGCAGGAGGGCATTATGCAGGAAAAGATACCTCATAGAAGGTACTACATGCAAGACTATGGTGGCCAACAATTCACAGGGACTTGAAAGAATACTGTCAAGAATGCGATGTCTGTCAAAGGGTAGGCAAACACAATAGAAGCGATGAGATGCCAGTACGACCACAAGTAACATTACAGGCATTTGAAAAATGGGAAATCGACTTTGTGGGACCAATTAACCCACCAGCCAAAAGAACAGGAGCAAGATACATTATCACCGCGACGAAATACCTAAAAAGATGGGCAAAAGCCACACCAGTAAAAGATTGCAGCACAGAGACAACTGCACACTTTTTGTTTGAACAATTCATCACTAGATTTGGGTGCCCAAGAGTTTTGATGAGATACCAAGGAACACACTTCATAAACAACACCATTCGTGTGATGACTGAAGAATTTGAAGTTCATCACCAGAAGAGCACACTGTATCACCCACAGGGAAATGACATCATAGAAGCCTTCAACAAAATTTTGGAAAACACACTGACAAAGATCTGTAACGTCAACAGAGATGACTGGGACCTCAAAGTACCAATAGTATTACGAGCGTATAGGACCACATGCAAAAATTTGACATGGCACACACCATTCAAGCTAGTCTATGGCCAAGAAGAAGTAGTGCTATTAGAATTTTTAGTACCTAGCTTACGCATAGCAGCTATCACACAAATGCAGAATGAGGCATTGTATAGGAAATACTAAATCAATTATTGTCAATGGAGGAAGAACGAATCCTAGCAGGATTCCATCAACAAGTGCAGAAATCAAGAGAGAAATATTGGCATGATCAACACATCAAGAAGAAAACATTTAAGGAAGGAGATCTAGTATTTCTCTATGACAGCAAGTCGTTTCAGCACCCGGGGAAGCTCAGAATGCATTGGTTAGGATGTTACGAGGTAAAATATGTCACAAACAGAGGATCTATATAGTTAATATATTTAGAAAGCATAGACCTCATAGGAATGATCAATGGGAGCCAATTGAAGCTGTACAAGGACAGTCGAGCACCCACCGCATAGTAAAAAAAAAAAAAAAAGAGAGAAATTTTTAAAATAAAAAAGAGAACAAAAAGGAAACAAGACTAAAAAGCATGCAACACTCTGGAGAGAGAAAGTCCACATAACGTTCGAAACACAAATTCAAAAAACGTACATACAACGGTTCCATATAGTGGGAAAACAAGTGGGAAACAGAAAGTTGGAAAAAGTAGTATTACAAGACAACACTAAGCGGAAATAAAGGACGACAAGGACCGATGGGACATCACATTAAGCACCCCAACAGGAGATGAAAAAGAAAACATAATGGTAAGTACGAAACCGTCGCAGATGCATTGAACCCATAGTTATGAGGAATTAAACACATAATGGAGGAAGCATCCTTGACAAGATTTGTGACCAGCCTATACAACACATGAGCACAGGAAATATTGGTCTATTCGTGAAAGTAAAACAGAGCGAGAACAATAGCAGTCAGAATGACCAGATCAATACCACAGAACTCCCAGAAATTATTCAAACTTGGCAAATGTTTGACAGTCACCACTATGGCACCACCAAAGGCCACAGAAGCAAGTCAGAAAACAAGACCAACCAGGGTACAAACTAGGTCACGGGGACCGTTAGAAGAAAAAGAATAACAAAAACTGGATATCGTCGACATCGATGAAATCCCATCCCCCAAGAGGATACTGGTGAACTCTACACTGATACTAGAAGAAATTCAGCAGCCACAAGAAGAAGACATTAAAGTGGATACACTAGCAGTGGCACAAGCACCTTAAAATGTGGAAGTGGAAACCCAACAGGAAGTGTAGCCAGAAGCACCAAAGAAGCCCTGGAGGTTAACGGAAGGGTACAAAATATGGAAGCACCAACGCAACCAGTCGAGTCGCAAACGACCATCTCAGTACAACCAGCAGAGGAGATCACTACCAATTCCTTGACTTGGCCAGAATGGCTGATGGGGGAACAACCGAAAGTTGTTGGAACTTCAAACCAACCACCGCAACAAGAAGAAAAAATTTAGATACTAAGATCACCCCATAAGAAACCTGCAGTAGAAATTATTCTACCACACATACCAGCTAGAGTATAGGTAGAACCAGAGCTACTAGTTTATGTTGGGAAGCTCAAGTATTATGACCATGATGTATTAGACGAAACAAATTCCCAAAACTTGCACAGAGGGTATTCATGGAGACCATAACCGTAAACCAACTTGGAGAAACGATTAGCGAGCCACACAGAACAAGAATCTTAGGTTTGTTGAAGTTACCACATTTTGGCAGAGGCCAGTATGTGACAACATGCGTCAAGTAGTTGTTAGCAGTCACACATGGAGGGGGAATATGGCTAGACAAAACCATCCCCATAACTGTTGATCTTATCGCACAAATCACAGGGTTACCAACTGGGTGTATGGATACCGCGTTGATTCTGGATGAAAAATCCAAGGAGAAAAGTGTTGGCAGAAGAAATGAAGAAGAAATATGGCACCGCCAGAGGGACGAGGGGAATTATAATCAAATGAATCAATAATGCAGCTACACAACTGGGCGCAAATATATTATCTTACAAATTTCTCTGAAAATGCCGCAAAGAGGAAGTACCAATAGGAGTCATTGTAGTTGCATCTCAATGTGCAGAAGGCACCTCTATGAGCTGGGTGCCATATCTATTGAACTTATTTCAAGAGGATTGGAAGGATGCACAGGAACTAGGCACAAAGTTTCATTAATCATGGTTGATTACCCTAATATCCTTCATGGGATGGCGAGAACCAGGGTATGTGGTCTTTTGTACCAAACCACAGCCAGTGGGAGCGAGGTACCTATTACTGAGATCTAGGCTACAGGCTAGGAAGAAGAGGGAGAACAAAATCATATTCGAAGCATATCTATGGGATATACAGGAAGCTATCAATCGATCATGGAGGATAACACCAGAGGCTATCGCACGATATGCGGACATCACCAATTTATGGGCCACAAGACAAACAATGTGGATACAACCAAGCCATGATCCAGATAAATAGTGGTTACAAATGCACTACTACATCGTAGAGGGTGATATTGACATGGTCATTAGTGAATGTCCTGATGAATGGAGGATCCCAACCATTACCCGGGAAGTACCGGAAATAACAATAGAAGGAGAGGCGAAATAGGCGGAAACAAAGCCTCCAGAAATCCAAGTGCTCAAGAAACAATGAACCGGCCAAGGCAAGCCAACTCAGGCAGATGAAGGGTCCAAGTAGACAGGGACCCAAAAGGGGAAGAACGAAACTACATAGTCAACCAATAATAGCCAAAACAAGCTAAGGGAGTGAGGGAGACCTCCCCAAACCCCATCACACAGAAACTAGGGGAAAATAATAGACCAACCGCGTAGGAAGGAGGCACGTGCAAGAAATAAAAGGTGCAACGAGCATCTCCAGACTATACGATCATGGAGGATGAAGGGGAAATGATCACCATAATGGTCCAGGATTGCATAGCAAAAGCTTTCAATCATGCAACGCATCATAGGGATAAACTACAAAAAGAGCTGGCATAAATGGGACAGTTCCTCAAAAAACTCAGGGAAGCATAAACAACAAGCAATAGCAGAGGCACAGAGCCACCGAAAATACATGCCAAAGAAAGACTGGAGGTAGAAAAACGAGACCCAGTCCACCCCATGCCACACACAAACACAACAATTTACATCAAACCTAACATGTTGCACATGGATGAAATCCTGGGGCAGACACCCCTGAATGATTTAGACCACATCCAATTGGTCTTGACATGGATGCCATCAAGGGCACTACACAAATTGCAGGTAAGTGTCAACCACGAGGTACATTCGCATGCACATAAAAAATTAGTCGAGATACGACAAGCAACAAAGAAGCGCAAGGCGCTGGAAAATGTCTGTGAGAAGGCCAAGCTCGAAACTTAGGAGTAAAAAGAACGCAGGAATGAACTAGAATGAAGAGTAGGAGGAGTTTTTGAGAAACTCCCAAGCACTGCGCAAGGGAATGAAATCTTGGTAGCAGGTAAGATTGACCAGATTGCACAGGCAATTGATCAATATTAGAAGGAGATCGAGAATATCCATGAACAAATCACACCAACCACTCCACTGGTAGTGAAGGAGCAAAGGAAGCAGGAAGCAACAACATAGCTACAGGAGATGGAACAACATGCTAGCACAGTAGCTAAATTTCTGAATAAAGAAGCACAACTTTGGACAAGGTTGGAGGAGGATCCATAGGTCCAACGCTTGGACAAGGAAGAGGAAAAGATAAATGGAACAATCCAAGAACTCAAATAGAGGTAGAATACCATGACAATCCTAGAACGAGTCAAAGGGACGCATGAGATAAAGAACATGTAGGAAGAACTCATCACTGTGCAAACACAGAAAAAGGAGTGTTAGGCTCAAATAGAGCCACTACAGGAACGGGTAGCATAAATACTCGCATAGGCAGAAGGAGCTAAAACAAATATAAAAAATACCTAGATCGAATGTGCAAGATTATTGAGCAATGAAGTGGCAGTTCAGATATTAGACACCATCAAGGAAAAGACCGCACGGGCACTGGCAAAGCAACAAAGCTCAAGGAAAAGTTCCAGACGATCACCAAGGAGATCGAAGAAGCTCAGAAGGACTAGGTGACTCAGGACGAGTCACATGTCAGTGTTGGGGGCCTTTTGTAACTAGGCCAAAGTGGAAAGGAGGATGATTGTGGGAAAGAAAGCATGCAGAAACAGAAGTAACTGCTGAAAGGTAACACAACATGCGCGCATGCAAGAAAGCATGCACAAGGAAAATGACAGCTGGAGGAAGAACAATACACATGCATGGGAGGAATACCTAATGTTAGTAGGGTTAGGGTTTTGGTAATACATTTTAAAAAGGCTGAAGAGCCCGATATATATAAATAGAGATACACAGGTATCATAGAGAGGTTGATTTGCTTTTGTACTAGTTAATGCTCTAGCGTAGCTATGTACGAGTTGATGCGTTATGTAATATGGTTATGGACCAATTTTGTAAGATGGTGAGACAAGAACATAGGAGAGGAGGAGGAATATCCGAGGATTAGATCGCAGGTTGAGGATCCTGGTGTGATCTAGTTCGACTCATATAGATCTTACCCATCAAGGGGAATTGTAAACACACAGCACTGGAGATGAAAAAATACCATAATAAAAGAGCCAAGAGACAAATATTTGTGGACGTAGCCTAGGAGGGGTGAACCACGGTAATATCTGTGTAATTTGATGAATGCATGTATATTTTTATTTGCTTTCAGTAGTTAATTTTTATGGTTAATGAATGAGTTAATGCATTGTTATGGAATACGATTGTGCTATTTGGAGAAATAAACCATGAAGGATAGATGCAACCCCATGAGTACCAGTAGATTGAAATCATAATTCTTAGTAGATGGCTCATATTAATAACCCCCTATATAATACTCAATCCTAGGTTGTAAACACCTGAGTCTTACAACCACCCATTTAAAGTTATCTCAAGTCAGACTATGCAGTGCACTCTGTACACTGTGTTGTCTTCTGGTTTACCAGGAGGGACGATAGTTTTAGAGGCTTTGTTGGAAACCCGAAAGACATGAACCCTAGTTCAATAACTCAGACAATAAAAGGAACTAGTTGAAACTCAACAATGATCATAGCTGTCACATCTCTTCTCATAGATAAGATGACATCATTCTAGCGAGTTTTTCACTCTATATTTTTATTGTCTCTGTACATTTCTTTCATTAGTAGAAATCATGTATTATTGTATTCCTTTGTTTATGGAAATATTTATGTGCACTTCATTGTAATATATCTTCTTTCATTTCATTCCAAAAATAATTTGGATCATAAACCATCCAAATAATAACCCTTTATCGGTAGATTGATTATCACAACTTACAAGCAACTTTCAACAGTAGAAAAGTAGAGAAATTGTATGAGAAAGAGTTTTTGTTACAACCCTAATGGCTATATATTAATGATTATTACAAGAAACTAACCACTTGACTAATCAATATGACCTTGAAGCACAAGACATTCAAAATCATGGAAAATTCAAACCTAACTTGAACAATTTCAAAGCCTCATTTTTCACGTTTACCAATGCAACAATTAGAAATCTCCAATGCAAATATTAGTGCCTTGTTATAGGGTGAATGGAGTCTCTTCCGTGGAATAAAAACTAACAAAAGAGAAAGAATAGGCATTTTTTTAGAGTTAAATCATTATAACACCCAACAATAATCCTTCCAAATCGTCTAGCTTGGGATCCAAGATGAACTAAGGTTTAATGTTTCTCTAGGGGTGTAAACCCTCTTACTCTTTGGAGAAATAAATGCTAGATAATCCTTGAAACAAGGGTGTAAACCCTATTACTCCTTGTTTCATGCCTTATAAACCTTCAAAATAAAATAAGAATAAACTTTGGCGAAGGGTGTAGGCCCTTTTAGTCCTCCTAGAGTTTAAGATATTTTTCTTGAATTCAAACAAGAAAACAATACATTGTAGAAATTACTCACCAAATCCAAGAGAAAGAATGCAAAAAAAAATTACTACCAAGAAATCATCCATTTTTGTCAAGAGAGACCACCAGGAGATATCACTAGCTTTAAATGCTCCAATAAACAATAATTGTATACATTTGTACAAGAAAAAGAGAGGCCAAAATTTTCCAATAGGGTTGAAATTGCAGTCCAAAGAGCATCATTATCAAGTGACGAGTTGTGTCTGAATGAAAAATGGATAGATTCTATTTATAGAGGAAAACCCAAGTCATAGTTTTTCCATATTACAATTAAATCCATAATTTTAATCTAAATCCAAAGTTACAATGCTTAATTAGCAAATCATTTTTTCTCTTTTTTCCCACATAGGCTACAAAATGACCAAGAATAACAAAATGATGGCACACAAGCCCATAAATCTCCTCTTTGAGGTGGCATGTGTGAAAGTAGGCCTACAAAGGCTATGATGTCATGCTAGAAATGTGACACGTCATCCCCAAATCAAGAAAGAGCGTGGGTCTTCAAACCCAAAACACCACCAAGTTCACTAAAATGGAAAAAATGTCCCCTCAAAAGTGATGTTGTGCTCCAAAGGAGGGACGTGTGGGCATAGGAGGGTGACGTCATCTCCCCTTCATGATTCTGGGCCTCATCCAAGTGCTAGTGACGTCTCTCAAGGTGTAACGTTCATCATCCTATGCCTCCAATGAGTGGGGCACAACATCCATCCAGTGGGATTTCAAGCCCGTGTGAAGGTCTAAGTGGATTATTCCCTCCATGCATATATTTTACTGGGAAATGTCCTAGAAAGATAATAAAATACACCCTCGAAGAGTCCACAAGCCATATGTATCATGCCAAGTAAGCCACATTTATAAAAGAACCACCCAAAAAAGTTCATTAAGTCCCCCATTTTCAAATAAAAAAAATTCTCAAAGACGTTATAAACTTTTCCAAATTTAGATATGGGAGGGATGTCATGGTGCCCTATTGGGTAGCCCAATCCCCAAGTCAAGGAATGTTTCCCAAAAATACCCTCTCTATGACATGTAGTGAGTATAAGGTGGATTGGGTTATTACTTTTGGGCATGGGGTTATTGAAATATTAAGGGCTCATATTGTCTCATTTATGGATGCCTTTGTGGAGGGTGTGTTGCATCCCTTCGTTTGCAATGAAACATTTTTCCAATCCCTTTATTTTCCTTTCATTTTTTTTATGGTCCAAAAATAAAGTTGTATGTGAAATGGAAAGAAAAACAGAACCACAATTCCACTTAAAGTTAGAAAACATTGAGTGCCATATGCACAGAAAATCAAAGGACACCACAATGCATTCCCCCATCAAGCAAGACAATTTTAAATTTTCTTTTTAAAGGTTCTTCAATTTTATGGAGAGGCATTTTATGGCTCTCGGGACCTTAGGGAGAGCATATATAAGGAAACATTATGAATTTTTACTTTTACAGTGCTAGCTACAACACTTTTGGGCCTTTAGCCCCTTCTTCCCACTAAATAAGGTACAATCCCTTCTTGGGGTAAATGAACACAAAAACCCAAAAGATGAGGAAACAGAGGGGAAGAAGTGTGGAAAGTGGTAAGTATGAGTGGGAATGGTATGATGACCCTTCAAGGAGACCCCCCAGTAGAAACCATTTTCCCAAGGGAGACCAACTTACTAGGATACCATGTTAACCACCAAGGTGAAATAAGGAGAAAGGTATAATTTCCAAGCAAATGTTCCATAATCAAGAAAGGATCATTTGCAACATGCTCAAATTATTTAATTACTAAAGTGACACTTAACATGAGACTAAACTTGTTACCTCATGAAGCAAGACCTACTATCATTTCTAGGCCAATATGGTGTGGCAGACGCTACTATGTTGTAGATGATGAATGGTGATGTGTGGTGGAGAGGAGGGCCTTTTTCTACTCAATGTGGGATTAACTGGTCACCTAGCTCTCACACTCCATATATTCTACCCCTGGGCCTCGATACATCATCTCCTTAGTTACATCTAGGATGGGGTGTAGCAAGACTAATGAATGATGTTTTACATGCTTATCTAGATTTATTTTGTATTCTCTATTTGGATGATATATTGATCTATAGCGCTACCTAGGAGGAGAACATATCACATCTTATATAGGTGTTAGAGACTCTAAAAAAGCACCAGTTGTTGGAAAATATCAAGAAATGTGAGTTTTCTCAACAGTATTTGGTGTATTTTGGGTATGTCATTGGTGGAGGGGAGCTCAATATAGATCTCGCAAAGATGGAGGCCATAATGAAATGGTCAGTTCCTAAAAATTTCACTGAAGTTAAGAGTTTTGTTGGGGCAACAAAATACTTGTGAAAGTTAAAAGTTTTATTTTTAATAGTAGCTGTGCCACTCCATGCCATAACAACCAGGGGTAAGAGTTTTCAGTGGGGAAAGAATTAACATAAGGACTTTTATGAGATAAAAAAAATATTAGTCAATGACTCATGCTTGCAATAGGAAAATTGGAGAATCTCTTCGAAGTGGAGATAGATGCAAGTGGGTATGCCATGGAAGCATTATTGATGTAGGTAGGAAGGCATGTATGCTATCATTCTGAAATATATCATGGGGTAGTTATCAACTACCCTACCTATGAAAAGGAGATCTATGCCTTCATACATGCTGTCAAAAAGTGTTACGAGGAAAATATCTATGTCAAGGGGTAAACCAAAATAGACGGAACGACACCCAGAAATCAACTCTAAATTCAAATATGCTAGATAAATAGAAATGATAACAAGAGAATTCTAAGAGCCTACCTTTTCCAGACGTCTGAAGAAGACCACGGTTGAGATCATGACCAAAATATTGATTCCTGCAACTTGTCCTCAACAATCAAGATATACAAGCATATATAAATTATATAGAATGTTAGCATATAAACTAGCATAATCCATTAACATGTATAACAAATATGCTCATGGAAATTAATAAAAATATTTGCGACATATAATTGGATGAGAAAATATTATTTCTATTAATGTAATCAATAGAAGTACATAGGTGACAAACTTTTGTAATGACACATATCAGAACCAAGAAACTAAGTCCCTCCACTTGGGCCTTCACCACATCAATCCTCCACAAAGGAAAGCTCACAAGTAGTAAGAGAAATTGATTTTCTCCTTCTCAATATAGGAAGAGCTTGGGGGATGAGCACAAGAAGTTCAGACTTTCAAGGACAAAGGGATGAATACTTAATATGAAGTGAAATTTCTCCCGAGTGTCTTTTCTCTCAATGATATGTTTTCAAGGCTTGTATATGGCTCAATTTATAGCCTCCAAATGGAATTGAAGGGTTTGTTCGGAGAGTTTCCAGTGTATGGAAGGTCAAGGATCATGGGTCTTGTTACATGGCATGGGAACCCGACATATTTTTAATTTTTGAGCATAAAAACTGATGTGTGTGGGATGTAATGGAGAAACCGGCATATACACAAGTTGTCTAACTATGGCCTACGTATATGTGCAAAAATTTCAATTTTTTACTCTGGAGTGAAGAAAATGGGGGAACTTGAGTCTGTAGAGGGGAATGGAAGGACATCAAAGAAATATTCATGGACTATGGAAACAATTACTATAATATATTCCCCCTAATGTGTGAGGTCAGAGGAGAATATGTGATGGCTGAAATACATTATAATTCCCATAAGTGGAGTAATGAGGACCCAACTGGAAAAACTAGTTACTCATGAGAATATTACAATTCATATTGACTCTATACACATGGCTTCCAAATTGAATTACACTGCAGATTCATGTGGATATATATTAAATAGTTTTTCATGGCCATGAATAGAAAATACAAAGTGGACACATGCCATAGGTTTTCATAGTCACCAACAAGACACGATGGAGTCCAGTCTCAAAACCAACTGAATATATCTATATACAATGGAGTACATTCTGATCTTCCATGATTACTGAAGTCATATAGGTATTGGTCCGCTGAAAGACAGTAGAATATATGAGATCCTGCTACTGAAACCTCAAGGTATTCTACACTATATGTCGAAGGTGAAAGTCTATATCATGTGAATAAAGGAGTTGAATTCAAAAACAATGAGACTTCATTTGATTACTGGTCATTGAGGTATACCATTAACAAATGTGAGACAAACCACCAATAACGGAAGTAGGTGTCAAGGAACTGATTACATTCCACAAGTGTGAATAAGGGTGTTTAGGTCAAACACTTTAACAATCCATCGATCAAGATACATTAATGGTTTACCAACTGTCAATGGTGGGAGAACCTACTACTAATGACTACAAGCCTCTAGGTGATCATATAACTCTAGATCTCGATTCCAGAATAGATGAACTGAATTCAATGGAAGGAGACCCACTAAAAGGAGAGAATTAAGGAATATCTCATCATCTAATGCGAGGTGTAAAGAAATATCTTGATGATTAGGAAGAACCCAAATGAATAGGATGTTCACGAACCAATGACCATGTGTGTCTCTCGCGAGAAACATATGCAAGTAGTACATGAAAGATACCCTTTGACTAGCAGCCAATAATGAAAACTTTCGACAAAGGTGAGGAAACCACCAATAGGGTCTAATGGAATCCAAGACACTGCATGAATCCCAATGTGTGAATACATATCTTGCATTCAAACACAAGGGAAACCCCCTAGTCAGTGACCAATGGAGAGACGTCATCTGTTGGGTTCAAGGTTGTTACACATTATTTTTTTCATCCCTATGACCGTTAATGATGTAAACCTATATGTTTCCTTCAGAGGGGTCAGTGGCCTGAGTTCTTGAAGAGAGAAGGAAGAAGAACTTTTCCTGAGAAAAGAAGTTGCATTTTCCTATGTAAAAACCTTATAAAAAGGGAAGTTCACAAGTTGACTACGTATTAGGGTGCGAGAATGTCTGATTCTCACAGGCTGCATCATAGCTAGGGTGCGGACAGTTCGCAGGTTGCACTATAAGCAGGGTATGAGAATGCTTACACGTGGGAAAAACAAGCGTTTTCTCACGTCTTCTAGAAGGAGAAACTTCCATGGTGAGGTGGCATCCGAATGGTTTGGATCTTACTCGCTTTCAGGATTTAGTGGGATCATACTAACCTCCTCACCTTATCTTCTTCAACTTATAAAAGGAGAGGAGCTCTCATGGAGAAGGGGTTCTTGAGCTTGTTAGCTTTGGTTGGCTTGGAATTATTAGCTTGGTTGGAGTGGTTTTGAGATTTGCCTTTGTCAAGATAGATTGTGAATATTATCAGATCTATGCTCTCAGAATTCTTGGAGTGAAAGTGTGTGGGGAACGAAGGACAGTTGGAAGGGACCTTACGACATCAAGGCCATGGTTGTAATCTCTCTTTCACATTTAATATGATACAGTAATATGATTCTTTCCTATAAATCTTGTTGTGTTTTATTGTATGATTCCTTGATCACATACATAGGTTTATATTGAGTTTATGCTATTGCTATCACTTTGGTTGGTTGCGTTATTTTGCAGGATCATCATTGTATGAGTATTGGAACTGAGCTAGGATGGTGATAGTGAGAGGAAGTGACGTTTAAATGGTATGTCACCTATCCCTCTTTAGTTAGTAAATTCAATATTTAAAACTTAAGGAAAGCGTCATGTTCTGTCTTGTTTTGTTCTAGATCTAGGTGGATCTAGGGAGATCAATTAGTGTCCACACCTACCGATTAGTCCGATAACAAAATTGGTGACTCCATTGGGGAATGGATTATTTCCTAGTTAGTCTAGTTTCCCTTGCTTTGATTGCTTGTGATCTGGTCTCTGAGTCTGTGGGAGATCCATCAAGACTCTCTGGATCTGAAAGTTCACTCAAATTTAGCCCTTTTTCAATTTTTTTCTTGTTTACAGGCATTCTCGCACTGTACCCTTTAGTGGCCTGCGAGAATCATTGATGTTCTCACCCTACTGTTCAGTTAGGTGTGAACTTCTCGCACCCTACCAATGTCTAGCCTGCGAGAATACCTAATTCTCGCACTGCACTCTATTGCTAGGCTGTGAACTTGTTTGTGAACTTTTTTGGATTGGGTCTTGTCATCTTTTGATGACCCAGTTTTGCTTTGATCAACTAGATTGAAATTTCCGACCCTATATTGATCTATTTCTAGTCTGCTTGACATTCTTTGAGTTTATTTTAGCCATCTTTGCTTTGTTTGGTTTTGAAGAATTAGTCTCTTACTTTGAGTGTCTTTCAATTACAAAGCATGTGTTTTCTTTAGAATTGTTTGGGGAAAGATCAAATTTCTTCTGAATAGTTCGCTTTAAAAGAAAAATTTTAGTTTGGGTTTCTTTGTTTTAAGAAAGTTCATTATTGCTTTTAGTGAAATTTTTGAAACAAAAATATTTAATTTCTTGCTTTATAGTAGATTGGGGGCATCCTTGCATTTGAAGTAGCGAAATTGCATGATTCTTGGCATTTTTTGATCTTAAATTTTTTGATTTTTTGGGGGCCATGAATCATGCATTGGTGTTCAGTACCTTTTTCTCATTTTCTTGAGAATCTTGATATTGATGAGTTTAATATATTTTGGGACATATGTTTTCTTCTTCTCGTAGCACAACTTTCATCGAAATGAAAAGATTGAATCTTCATATCTTTGCATAATTTTTGAGTCGGTCAAAACACCATATTGTTCACGCCATTTTCCTCTTGAGTAACAACAACCATAAAATAAAGCGCTTATAAAAATTGAATAGACATTTTTATCTTCTCTGGTAGCAAACCTACATTAGATTAGTCATAGGGCTTTGGAATAGGTGTGAAAGATAACTTTCCAAAGTTTCAAACAAACATAGAATCTTGAGTTAGGGAGCGGTTAAATCCACTTATTACATTTTGTCCTGGGAAGCCCTTCTAACACAAGGGTCAATCACAAGGTCGCATTGAGACTGGCAGAGTTACTCACCCTGCTTTGTTGGTATTAGCATAGAGATTACATGTATTATGGGGGTCACTTGAGAGGTATACCCACAATGATGAGTGGAAGCCTTTCAAGTTGATTTTGGGCTAGATATTCTGCCCTTGCACGTGGATCGGACTGTCGACTATTTCCCCAGGAATCACTGTAGTGATTGGTAACCTTAGTGGCCTATCTCTCTAGGTTCTTTACACGAGGTGACTGTGAAGGGGAAAGTCTTCACAGTACCTGGAATCGATGTTGGCCAAAATCACTCGGGCTCCTTGGAGGGTATACTCACGATTATGTGTGGGAGCTTGCACCAGGGTGTAAGTTCGTCAAGCAGGTCATCAACGTAACTTTTCCACCTGCTCTATCTCAGCCCCTTCTTACATTGTTTCTGTGACGATGGATTTCATCACCAACTAGTGTGCTCATTGTAAGAAGGTTTTGTTTGTTTGCTTGCTTCCTAGATTTTTAGCGTGTGTTGTTTGTTTTCCCTAGAAGACTCTAAGTTGGATTTATTTAATGGCGTCAGTTCCCGGAATGACCAATGAAGGAACCCCTACTCTAGGGGAACCTTTTATTTTTCCTTCTTATGGAAACTTTGGTCCTCCTCACATCGCTACTTTGAGCCTTCTAGGTCTCACTATTGGATTACCGGTATGGTTGTTTTCCACTCAGGTAATCCCGAATGTAGTTAGTGCTTCAGTCACAAGCACTTCCCCCCAAGAACATCAACCTCATGTTGATCCTTCACCTTCTTCACCAGTAAGGTCTTCTTAGCCTTCTTCACTTGCAAGGTCGCCTTCCGTTCCATCTTCTTCGTCGAGCGAAAGTTCTAAAGCTAGTAACTCGGTGAACAAGAAGAAGAAGAAAAGGAAGAATAAGAAGAAGAAAATTAAGCACGGATTCACACCTCCAACCACTGTCAAACATGTTGGAAAAAAACCAGTTACTGTTACTCGTGTTGGGAGTGTTGACGATGTCAAGATCACCCAAACAACCCATAAGCCCAAGTACCCTTGCAGGATTTGTAAGGGTAGCCATCTTCTTAAGGAATGTCCTGGTCTATCCAAGGTGATAGAAGCATGGTCTACACATTCTTGCCAACCCACATTGTTAGCCTCTGAACAACATGCTGACAAGCCCTTGTCAACTAGTCATGATACGGTTGGGAAGAAGAAAAGTAGAGTCAAGTTCTCGCGTATGTTATGCAAAGGGAGTCATCTAACTCACCTTTTCCCTTGTATGGACGAAGCCTCTAAATTACTGGAAGCCATGACTATTTCACAACCTCAACTTCTAGTTGCTTACCGTGAGCTTTCTCTCAACCCTCCAATAGTTGATGGAGTGATCACTCTGGTCCCTTCATCGATCAATCCGATTGATCATGTCATCAATCTGGTCATGTCCTTAGTTGAACCAATTGACAAAGTGGTTGATCCGATACCATCCTTGATCAATCCCACTCTCCCCTCAGAGAGTGAAACCCAAGCGGTCGATCCATTTCCACCTGTCGAGCCCATTCTCCCCCTGGAGAATGAAACCCAAGTGGTCGATCTGATCTCTCCATCGGTCGATCCTACTCTCCCACTAGAGAGTAAACCTGATACTGCCCATGTTTTTCTCGTTGATACAAACTCTGCCGTGTCAAGGGGTATTCCTCCTTCTCTCGTGGAACCCCCTCCAAGTTATGAGGCCATCCATTTTGATTGGGGTGTGTTGACTGGACCTCATCTTCCCACTCACATTCCTTTCCAGATTACAGTACAGGTTTGCTGTCGAGACGTTCCTCGGACACTGATAGATGAAGTTTCATCTGTTAGTATTTTGTCCTCTGTTGCTTGGAAAGCTTTGGGTTGTCCTCCACTTACACTGGTTACGCAGAATCTGTTAGCTTTTAACAGAAGAACCAGTCAACCTTTAGGGACCCTTCCTTAGTTTTCTATAACTTTGGGAGGGAAAACTGTCATTATTGATGTCATGGTAGTCCAAGACCCCTTGGATTTTGCTTTTCTCCTTGGGCGAGATTATGTCTATGCCATGAAATCTATTGTGTCTACTCTTTTTAGTGTGATATATTTCCCTCACGATGGACGGATTGTGACTGTTGATCAACTTTCATTCATTGACCCCGCCTGGATTGCCTCCCTGAATGGTTCTTATATGCAGATGGTATCGCCTCCACCACAGGTCAATTATGTGGTGTTGTCGCCCATGGCTTCGACTTCTGATGACTTAGATCCAGTAGTCGACATGGTGATCTCTTTGATAGGGTTGTTAGAGACTGATCTCTTTACTCCTGTCGCGACCCTCGACATGGTGTCCTTCCAGAGTGTGTTTCTTCCTTCTAGTGAAGACCTCTTGGAAGCCATGACCGAGTTTTGTCCTTTGACATGGTTTCATTCCAGAGCATTGTCCTCTTGGAATCCATGATCAAGAAGAGGTCCGAGGATAGTTTTTGTGTCTCTGAGGCAACCTCATTAAAAAATGAAACAGAGGTCTTTGAGCATGGTTTTTTAATTTCAAGCTCGTTAAAAAATGAAACAGAGGTCTTTGAGCATGGTTTTTTAGTTTCAAGCTCGTTAAAAAATGAAACCATCCGAGTATAGTTTTTGCGTCTCTAAGGAAACCTCGTTAAAAAATGAAACAAAGGTCTTTGAGCATGGTTTTTTAATTTCAAGCTCGTTAAAAAATGAAACCATTCGAGGATACTTTTTGCGTCTCTGTGGAAACCTCATTAAAAAATGAAACAGAGGTTCCAAGGATAGTTTTTGCATCTCTGAGGCAACCTCGTTAAAAAATGAAACAGAGGTCTTTGAGCATGCTTTTTTTATTTCAAGCTCGTTAAAAAATGAAACCAGACTTGAGCATGGTTTTCTGATTTCAAGCTCGTTAAAAAATGAAACCACTTTTGAGGATAGTTTTTTCGTCTTTGTGGCAACCTCGTTAAAAAATGAAATAGAGGTTACGAGCATAGTTCTTGTTTATGTGTCAAGCTCGTTAAAAAATGAAATAGTTTTCCCCCTCTCTATTTGAGTCAAGTCCTTCATCTAGTATTTGAAGCTTCATTTTCTCTGCCTTTGTCGTTGGATGAAACGAAGCTTGGGGGGCAATACTTCCAGCCTCTGGAGTTCATGCTGAAGTAGAGCTGCTAGTTTCTTAAGCTGGGGGCTAAGTACCAACCTTCCATGTGTTATGCATTGGGAAGTCACAAGCATAGTTTTCTATGGTTCAAGCTTGTGTAAAAATGAAACCACTTACCTCAAGCCTAGTTTCCTCTGGTTCAAGCTTGTGTACAAATGAAACCAGGTCCAAGCATAGTTTTGTTTAGTTTTTAAGCTTGTGTAAAAATTAAAATCTATCCCAAGCATAGTTTTGTTTTGTTTTAAAGCTTGCGTAAAAATGAAAACAATCTCGAGCTTAGTCTTTGTTCTTTCTCATGCTTGTAAATACATGAGAATAAGTTACCGAGCTTAGTCTTTGTTCTTTCTCATGATCGTAAATCAATGAGAATGTAACTGAGTATACTTTTATCACTTTTTCGGACTCGTAAAGGTTATACGAAAAAGGAACCCCCTAGAGTTCTCTTTAAGCTCTTTTTAGACTCTCTAAACATGAAAATATTGTCGAGCGATCTTGTTCTTTTCACGCTCATTAAAGTATTTGAAGAAAACGTCTATTGAGCGATAGTTTATCTCTTTTTCGGTCTCATCAGACTACTTTACGAAAAAGGAACTCAAAGAGTTCTCTTTTAAGTGTTTTTCTAGAATCTATAATCATGAAAAACCTCCGAGTTTTCTTTCTTTGGACTCGTTAAACAAACATCGAAAGGTCCATATGGGACCGAACCACTCCTTCTTAGGGTTCGTTAAACATACTCTGAGGGACTCGTCCGAAGGATGAGATTACATTACAAGCATATGTTATCCTCCTCAAGCTTGCGTAAAAATAAAGAGGTAGTCGCCAGAGATGGTGGGGGAAAAATTGGGAAAGAATTGTGTCTAAACCTTTATTCCATGAAAGAGTTGCTTTTGAACATGACACCCTTTCACTCGCTTTGTGTCTAGGTTGGAAAATCCACTTGTCTCATGATCATACTCTTTTATAAGATTACAAATTGGTCTGTGATCCCTGTTATTGAGTCATTATTTTCCAAGACAGTTGTTGTGTCATCAATATGTTCAAAAACATGTCCAACCTGAAAATCCTTCTATTGCGTCAGCCATTTCTGCAGTCTTTAATCCTTCTATTGCGTCGGCCATCCCTAAGTCAGTCCTGAATCACTTGTTACTCTGATCTACATCAAATCTTGTTACTTGTTTCATGTCATTGATGTGGGATACATTAAGGCCCTCCTGTGACGAGTCTTTTCTTGTCGACTTCAACTAATTATCCAGGAAATAGACTTAGAAACTAATTGGTACCTTGGAACTTTCATGCCTTAATGGTAGGTTTCCTCACTTTCGATAGTGGGTTTTCATTATTGACCTCTGATCGGGAGATTCCGTTGAGTGTTCGACTTCAACTCATTAATTCACATTCATTGGATTGTACTAGTGTACCTTGGGAGTCATTGACATTAATGGTGATTTCCCTCGCACTTGTTAATGGTATACACTAATGACCGGTAATCAAGTGGTTTCTACCATGTTCAACTTCGACACATGTACTCACATGGTTAGATTCGTACTATAGTGTGGTGGAGATGAAGACCCTGGATATTTTCTGATAGATTCAGGTTGCATTGGATTATATTCAATGTACTGTTGCATAGATCCACATTGTATGTCTGGTGGCTATGCTCAAATTTGAGTCTTTAACACATAGATCCATAGTGTATTTTTGGTGGCTATGTTGAGATTTGAGTCATATTGGCATGGATCCACAATGTATGTTTGGTGGCCATGACTTGTCTTACTCGACATTGATCTTTGCATGTAGACATTTATGCTTTGAGTCATTTGTATTTTGAGTATCGGAATGCCTACCTCAGTGATGATATATTATTGTACTATATTTCCTTGTTTGTTGGTAGGTTTCCGACCGACTTTTCCTTGTTCCCTACACACACTCGACAAAGTATTCCATCTATCACTTTGTTCTAACTTCATACTTTGGGGAGCTCTCTGTTACACATTATTTTCATCATCCCTATGACTGTTAATGATGTAAACCTATATGTTGCCTTCAGAGGGGTCAGTGGCTTGAGTTCCTGAAGAGAGAAGGAAGAAGAACTTTTCCTGAGAAAATAAGTTGCATTTTCCTGTGTAAAAACCTTATAAAAAGGGAAGTTCGTAGGTTGCCTATGTATTAGGGTGCGAGAATGCCTGATTCTTGCAGGCTGCATCATAGCTAGGGTGCGGACAGTTCACAGGTTTCACTATAAGAAGGGTGCGAGAATGCTTACACGTGGGAAAAATGAGTGTTTTCTCACGTCTTCTAGAAGGAGAAACTTCCATGGTGAGGTGGAATCCGAATGGTTTGGATCTTATTCGCTTTCATGATTTAGTGGGATCATCCTAACCTCCTCACCTTATCTTCTTCAACTTATAAAAGGAGAGGATCTCTCATGGAGAAGGGGTTCTTGAGCTTGTTAGCTTTGGTTGGCTTGGAATTATTAGCTTGGTTGGAGTGGCTT
>ML778130.1:155656-191501 GCA_009831015.1 Picea engelmannii
CGGCATCTGCATTGAATCGTGTAGCTGCTTCGTGTTTCGGCATATGCATCCTCGGACTGTGTAGCAGCTCCCGTGTTTCAGCATCAGCTCAACAGCGGCTTGGGCAGTTCTGTGTTTCAGCAATGGTCTGAAATACTATTCTATAAATATGGACACTTCTGCACTTCTAATCAATGGTTAGGTTCAAAAGTAATGTAAAGTATTATGCAGAATGGATTAAGCATAAAATAATGAGAAAGGACGTTGTATACCTTGGAATGATCAGGTGAAATGATAGTATAAGTCAAAATGTAGGTGATGAAGGGTAAAATAATAGCAAAAAGTATGGGCAAAAAGAGTACAATATGTGGTCCTAACACTGAGATGGTAACTCTTGCGAGGAGAAATCAATATGATACAGATTATCCATGTGAGGATATCCATTGTGCCCTAATGAAGGAACTTTGTGTGGGGGTTTTCTCATGTTATAAAATTGATCCCACTCCAATGTAATATCAGAGGGTGGAGGAGGATTTTCCATAAAAGAAGCATTTATGGGAAAATGCATTGCTGATGACATATAGATGGATGAGATATATGAAGTAGAAACACTACCCATATGTGCATTCCACCCTTGAAAATTATATCTAGGATTGGGTTTGGAGGAAGGAATATTCCAACCCCCCATCATAGGAAATGACTAAGGGATATTCTCCCTACATACTAGGAAATGATTACAAGGAGGTGACGTGCCCCCAATCCCAAAACTAGCATTGAAATTGGGTGTCAGAAAAGAGGATGTCATATACAAAGTCATATTTGACATACCAAAAGAGAAAGGATTAGAGGCCAAAGGTGTCGAATGAGTACTATAACAAGGATTCCCCATGAAAAAGGTGTCAGTGAAAACATATATTAATGATGAGGAAGTCATACCATTTGAAAATATAAAAGGATATGTCCCCATGGACTAGGTAGTGCTAACTAAGGGCATGATGGGGGCTCCACCAACCATAATTGATGTTGGAGTCGAAATAGTACTCAGAATAGGATGATTGTGAGCCTAAGCGGTGGAGATGTTTGTACCACGTTTATTAATTCTACACTTTTTAGGAGGCGATCAGTATCAAACCAAACTATGGTAATTGATTCAAGAGATAAGGAGACCAGAGAGGAAGTTAGTATCACTCCATGATGACGCAAAAATTATGACGCAAAAAAAAATTCTAAGGCCAACTAATATAAAAAGAGTACACTCCTAAATAAAACTAGAAGCCAAATGCATGCAAACAAGAGAGGATGGATGAAAGGGACCTTCCGAACTAAAGAAGGTATGCCTCTCCCAGGAGGGGATGAGAATCCCAAACAATAGAGTGGAGGTAAAAAAATAAGTTATAAGGACCCTCGTGGGATTCAAAATGCAGTCAGTCATATTCCTCCAGAGAGAATGTCCTCCATAAAGTCTGTGTGTTGTTCGATCCATATTTAACTCAGGGTACCTACAGAATAACCCCCGCAAGCAACATGTGTGGTTACCTAGGAGAAAAAACTAAGGTCACCACAGTATAACCAATGCTCGAGCGAACAGTCACAAGTTTGGTCCACTATATGGGTAGGGTATCAAAGTCTGAAGTCTCAAAAGAACCACCTCTCAAAGAGGTAAAAGAACTAGTGAAACTCCCAAATACAAATAGAACCCCAAAAATATCTCTGACTCTAGGAAGATATTAGAGAGTTATCTCTGCAAGCAACTTTGTGTGACCTTGTGTTTAACTCCGATGTGAGTGGAGCCTCCCAAGGACACCAATTATACAATGGGTTTCACCACTCCCTCGTCAGACATATACGTTGAGTTTGATATCCTTGGATATTTTTACTCGCAAAATTCTATTCTAAGGCCCTAGATCCTAAGCTTGTTTGTGTACTATGAAAAATAAAATCACTTCTGATCAATTTTAATTATTCAATGTTAATTTTAGTGGCTTCTTCTTACTCAAGAGGTGTGATCATGAAACTGATGGTGTTATGACTCAACATATATGAATAAATGGTACTAGTCTTAATTTTCAAAGAAATGGTATGCTTATAAATGTTGTGTGTAGGATGCAATATCTTCAATTTCAATGAAGTGCAATCTTTCCTATCATGCCAAAACTAACGTAATGCAGACAAAAGTGAAAATGCTCTAAATAAAATGAAAAAAATTGTATTTTCAATATAATGAAATGAAAATGCAAGGATTGAATAAACAACCTCTCAGGTATACCCCACTGCAATAAAAATAAGACAAGTCAAGAAGGCCACCAATAAGTAACTACCCATACAAAAATGCAAGGACAACAAATGAGAAAAATGACAAGAAATAAGTTCGCCCAAAAAATTCAACAATAACGCAAATTCCTATCACTCTGCAAGCACTCAAAAGACCGGACAAAGACCCAAGAAGACTCAAAACCACACAAAATTCACCCATCAAACACCAAACTGAGCCAAAAAGGATTATAAAATGGTGTACACAGCTATTCAAGGAACATAAGTGTATGTACATGCCCTAAACACATACATCCCATATATGCATGCACCCTAAATAGAAACATCCCGGGTATGTACACACCCTAGACACATACATCCCACATATGTATGCACCCTAAACATAGACAACCCATGTACTTACACGAATGTTAAGGGAAAACCCACCTATTCTAAGAAAAACACTAACTGGGCAAGGATTAATCCAAGCAACTTAGATATATAGAAAGGCATATACTGTTAAGCAACATGAGACACAAAAACTCAGGAAAAATGAGAGAAATGAAGGAGAAAAATCACTCAATACCCCAAAAGGGAGATGGAGTCGCCAATTCTATTACGAGGAAAATATATATGTCAAGGGGTAAACCACAACAGATGGAATGACACCCATAAATCAACTCTAAACTCAAGTATGCTAGATAAATAGAAATGATAACAAGAGAAGTCTAAGAGCCTACCTTGTCTAGACATTTGAAGAAGACCACGGTTGATTTCATGACCGAAATCTTGATTCCTGCAACTTGTCCTCAACAATCAAGATATACAAGCATATAGAAATTATATAGAATGTTAGCATATAAACTAGCATAATCCATTAACATCTATAGCAAATATGCCCATGGAAAGTAATAAAAATATTTGCAACATACAATTGGATGAGAAAATAGTATTTCTATTAATGTAATCAAAAAAAGTACATTGGTGACAAACTTTTGTAACAGAACATATCAGAACCGAGAAACTAAGTCCCTCCAGTTGGGCCTTCACCACTTCAATCCTCCATAAAGGAAATCTCACAAGTAGTAGGAGAAACTGAGTTTATCCTTCTCAATATAGGAATAGCTTGGGGGCTGAACACAAGAAGTTCAAGCTTTTAAGGACAAAGGGATGCAGACTCAATATGAAGTGGAATTTCTACAGAGTGTCTTTGCTGTCAATGATGTGTTTTCAAGGCTTCTATATGGCTCAATTTATAGCCTCCAAATGGAATTGAAGGGTCAGGTCGAAGTGTTTCCAATGTATGGAAGGCCAAGGATCATGGGTCTCATGACATGGCATGGAAACCTGACATATTTTTAATTTTTGAGAAAAACTCCCAATGTGCGTTGGCTATAATGGATCAACCTGCATATACATGAGATGTCTAACTGTGGCCCGCGTATATGTGAAAAAATTTCAATTTTTTACTCTGGAGTGAACAAAATGGGGGAACTTGAGTCTACAGAGGGGAATGGAAGGCCGTCAAATCCATATGCATGGAGCGTGGAAAACATTTCTATAACAAAAAGTGGAAGCATTATATGATGGGAAAGGACACCATAAACCACACATATCGCTAGCCACTACAATATTTGTAGGGTCTGAGTAAGCTACAAAAAACCAGGCATTACAAGTGGATGGGGTTTTATGACCACCCACATCAAAGATTATAGCTTTGGAAACTTTGATCCACATGGAGCCTTTTTCCCATGATGCATACAAAGAGGTATACAGAGAATATGAAGACTTCAAGGAGGTGTTTCAACAACTACAGGGAAAAATTCATATATAATAAGGTGATGGAAAGGATGAATATCATTTCCTGAATGGTTTACTCTACAAGATCAACAAGCTCTGTGTTCCTAAAGGTGAGTGATTGCAACTTATCAGAGAGGCTCACACCTCCAAGGCTGTAGAAAATTTTGGTGCTGAGAAGACAGTTTCCAAATTACAGAGGTATGTGTATTGGCCCATAATGCAAGAAGATGTAGCTCGCTATATTATAGGATGTGTTGGTTAGTTTGGATGACCTAGGTTCTAATCTCAACTAGGTTTCCAACAAAACCCTCAAAACTATCGCCCATCCTAGTAAACTAGAATGAAACAGTGTGCACAAAGTTCCCAACGTAGTCTCACCTGAGATAGCTTTATGGGGGACTACAATACTGAGGTGTTTTCAGTATAGAAAAGAGTGGGGACTGTGTTTTGGTTCTTTTCCTTATGTCTCAACATCATTATTCATTCATCTACTTCTATGATTCATTCATCATTAAACTATGCATGCATGCTATTATAACCATATTTAACCATTCATTCTTTAACTGATGCATAACATAACATCCAACAATCATTCAGACACATTAAAACAATGGATTTACCATGGTTCACTCCCCTTATGGCTACATCCACAAAGATATGGTTCTTCTTCTCTTTTATTCATTCTAGTACAAAATATATGTTGTGCTCATTACATCTTCAGGATTACAAATCAAAAGGAGGGTAAATACCCTCTATGAGGTGGACTAGATCACACCAGGATCGAAATCCTATGACCTAACCCTAAAAAGATAGCTTATTTGACTCAACAACAATAACCATAACCAAACTCACAATAATCAACAATTGAACCACAATCTAGACCTCCTAGAAATTTATTTATACTACTCTACTGGCTTATAGGCATTACATTCTTGTCCAAAACCCTAACCCTAACATGGTTAGGTCTTCCTGCATGCACGCAATGCTACTTTTCCTCATTCATGGTGCTTTTCCTTTTTTTCTAAATGCTACTTTTCTGCCACCTATTTCGTGCACTCCAAAAATAGATTTTTCTCTCGAAAAATGGGCCTGCTCCCAAAATAGACTTTCTTCCCAAAATAGGCCTATGCCCAAAATAGATTTTCCTCCCAACATAGGCATGTGCCAACAAGTCCCCAACACTGACATGTGGCTCATCTCGATCCACTCAAGTGGTGTGCACTCCCTCCACAACCTTCTCTAAACTGTCAAACTTTCTTGCTAGTTCTTCCCCTTTTGTTTTCACATGCACACCTTTCTCCGTTAATGTCTCGACCATTTGTGCTATAATATGTTACTGAAACATTGTTGTTCTCTCTATATGAGTCTGTTTCATCCTTGTATTTTCTTCCTCCAGCTCTGCAATGATCTGTGCTACTTTCTCTTGGAGGGGCTCCAATTGGGTTTACCTTTCTTGTTTATTTACATGCGTTGTCTTCAATTCCATAAGAAGATTCTTCATCTCCTGCGTGCCTTTCAAACTATTTGTGATACTCATTGTCTTCTGTCATTGCTTCAAATCTTGCACTGCAGCGTTAAGTTTTTAATCTTTCTAGTCCAACTTTTGTATCTTCTCGTCTTCCTCCAAAGTAGTTCATATGTGCGAAGCCCTATAAAACAGTTATGTGACTTCCTTAGCTTCCTACACAATACTATCTATGTTCACATTAGAATCCTGTTCCCTTTTCTCTCTGACTTATGGAGGTGTAGAAGAATTCAAGTTCTTTGTGATCTCTGTAATATCCTATGCAATCTTATGAAATTTCCCTTCAGGTGTGTCCTTTAGCTCCTGTACGCAGTTAGGAATGTTGTTGTAGAATCTTGTCAATCCCTTCTCCAATCTATATTCTCTTTTCTTCTCCCCCCTTGATGCAGGAGCATCGCTCCATGTCAGTAGTGTTCCAGCCAGCCAGCACATCCAACATGTATTTAATGGAGAAAGGGAGAGGTGCAACCCTCTCAATTTTGAAATTCAAAATTTCAATAAATGTTGTAAGGATTTCAATGCCATACCACGCCTTTGTACAGGTAGTGGTTGAGGTTTCCTTTAATGGTTGCCTGCAGCAAGCCCAGGACGTAGTCAGGACTGGGCATCCATTTATGTAATGTAGCCGTAGGATCCGCTCTGTGATAGCGATAGCTCAGAGACAGTGGTTGAGAATAAGCTCATGGGAGCCCTCATTTTGTAATTAAGAAATTAGGTAGAGAGTTAGGAGGAGAGAACAGAGCAGAGAGGTCTCGAGAGAGAGCTGAGACTTGTTATAGTCCAGTCTTTGTAAACATTTGTATAAACATATAGATTAATAGAAAAGCAGTTTTCCTTGCATATTGTGTGTTTGATGTTTACATGTTTTTATGCATTTCATGTTTAAATTCATAACTGGTGAAGTATTTCATAAGTTTCAATTTCGTCCCGTCTTGGAGTTTTCAAGTGCAAGGAGTGCACATAGTCTACAAGGTGTGCATTGACAGAGGTGAGACAACCTAAGGAAAGATCAAGAGGGATAGCGTTGAACCTTCATCAACAGAGGTGCAAAGAATGCATAGGAAGGAACTCTGTCTCAAGTTCAGGGAAGACAGAACTACTGAAGGTTCTGTAGAGTTCTGCCAAGAGGGCATCGAGCGAGTGCATAGAGTGCACTAGGGAACTCCATTTCAAGTTCTGAGGAAAGAGAAGTGTCGAGGATAAGACACTCACAGGGTTGTTGAATACTCTATAGGTTCTGCAAGGTGTGCGTCGAGAAGGAGAACACCAGGTGGGCATAAGGAGTTTTATTTTCAAGAAAACTACTCGAATCTGAGTTATTCGAGATCCTCGAATGCAAAGTGTGCGCAGGAGAAAATCTCTGAGAGGATGAAGCTCAGAAGGGACAATGTTTATTTAACGCAGACGAGACCCAAAGGAACCGAGTTCTCAAGAGGAAGACTCGAAGGTCGAGACCTTCAAGACTTAGAAAATATTCTAAGTCAAAAAAGCCAAGAAAGCTCAGGAGGAAGAGCACAGCTCTCATTGGATCAACACTGGGAAGAAAGATCTGGACCGTTGAATCTACGCCCAGGCAGCAGGAGGAGAGCATGCAAGGAGGACATATCTGACCCATCAGATATAGCACCAAGAGCCAATAGCCTTCAGATCTAGAAGAAGGTGCATGAGGTTTAAGCCTTGTAACAACAAAAGGGAGAGGACTCATCAAGTCCTGAAAGCATCGGGACCTTCCATCTCAGAGGACGCATGTCAAGAGATCCACATTTCAGGGATTTGGACACCAGGAGATTGAGAGTGAAGAGTCTCCCAAAGTCACAAAAGGGAGAATTGCGATCAGATCCTGACTGTCGATCAGGATGAGTGTCGACCATTGATCCAGTGGGGTCGAGGGTTTTCATAGTTTTTTACACTGGAGAAACAAGGAGAAGACCAGGCCAAAATTGCGAAAGGACCAGGACTGTCCATCAAGGAGGACAAGTGGCGAGTGGTTAAGGTTCGGGGAAAATATTGAAAGGTTGTGGGTCATCGATCTAGTTGGATCATGATCGTCGGTTCAAGAGGAATATGGACTGTTGATCTCTCAAGCGGAAGATTTTGGCATTTCAGGGTCCGAGAGATAGAAGGACCTAGAATCATATGCAGTCGAAATCGTGAAATCACGAATTATGAAATCTTGAAAAGTGGACCGTGGTCATGGGTAGATTTTAGCATTTCAGGATCCGAGAGTTCAAAGGACCTAGAATCATTGCAGCCGAAATTGCAAAATCACGAATCGTGAAAACCCGAATGCATTCAGAGGAATAGCACCAAGTCACAGGACCGGTCGTATGAAAAGTGAATTAAGGGAGGAGCTATGGAGTTAGGCCCTATTTTGGGTTTCGACATTTCGAAAGACAGAGAACAGGAGGAATGCTTGCATCACAATTCCCCGAATCGTGAAAAGTCGGTAATGCTTTGACGTTAAGCACGTCTTCACAGAGTGGTGGTCATGTGGATGGAGGGTAAGGGAGGACCCATATTTGTTAATCCCTTTTTTATGTTTCGTTGACCAAGAGTTGGATGGACAAGGAGCCTGGGAGAGCTCACATGCAGGAGTTCCAAAACCCTGAAATGCGAAAGGTGTGTTGGTTCAGAATAGAGAAGAGCGTTGAAAGTTGAGTGCGTGCATAGGTTTTCTCAAAGACTGTGCCAGGGAATTAAAGGGACCTACGGATTCATTCAAGGGGTTCTAGCAGGAGTCCGAAGAGCCATTTCGACTCAGAAGAAGATCGATCCAGATATCAGGAGGTCGCAAAACCCTGCTAAGGTAGGGGGTCTGCACCAAGTGGTATCAGAGCCATTTTCTGTCTGTAGACTACAGGCAAAGGGAGACAGAGTAGATAAATAAAATACTCTGATACACACCACCAAGTGGTATCAGAGCCTGGTCTTTGTCTGTATATTTCATATGAAGAGGATTGAAGAGATTGTTGCAGGACGCAACAAAAAATAGACAGTCAGGTGGACTGTAGGAGATTCTGGAAATGCTCTCAGTTGCAGAGTAACAATAGCTGAAGATTCAAAGGGAAGAAGATGGCTACTGAAGGCCATAAGCATGGTCAAAGAGAGGACCACCAACAGATGAAGAGAAAGTGTGAGATGGATAAATAAATCGCCGAGATAAGAGCGAGGATGGACGATCTTGCATTTCGAATGCAACAGAGTGCAAGAACACGATGGGTGTATGAATGGCCCATGAAAAAGAAGGTGAAGTGGCTAGTCAAGGAGTTGTTGGCCAAAAGATAACAAAGGATGTTGAAAATATGGCTGAGGCATGTTGAAATCCTTAGTGACACAGAGATGGTTTTCATCTGTGAGCTAGAAGTTGGAGAAACCCTCAGTGATGATGAAGAGAGATTAGTTTCAGATCTCATAAACTGCCAGGAAGGCATAGATGAATTTTCCAATTTCCAGGTGGGCAATGAAATGAGATCATTAGAGGATCTCATAGACTATCGGGAGGACAGTAGTAGAAATTCATATTTCCAGGAGGGAAATGGTATGATATTAGCTGAAGATCTTGTAAACTGCCAGGTGGGTAGGGCATAAATCCCATATTTCCAAGTGGGCAAGGGAGAGAAGATGAGACTATCTAAAAGTCTCATGAACTCAGGGATGAGTTCGAGTCAGCAAGGAGTGTTGATGGAGATGGGATCGATTGATCTCATAAACTGCCAGGTGGGTAGAAGTGAACTTTCGAGTTGCCAGGTGGGCAATGGGAAGAGATCAGCAGAAGGTCTCACTTACTACCAAGGGGGCAGTGGTGAAAGTTCATATTTCCAGGTGGGCAATGGGAAGAGATCAGCAGAAGGTCTCGCATACTACCAAGGGGGCAATGGTGAAAGTTCAGATTTCCAGGTGGGCAATGAGATGGGACCAGTCGGTCTCATACACTGCTAGGTGGGTAGAAGAAAATTCCTAGGATGCCAAGTGGGCAAGGGGGAAAAGATGAGGCTATGTGAAAGTCTCATGAACTCAGAGGAGATTTCGGATTAGCAAGGAGTGCTGACGAAGGAAGGTCAGAAATACATTATGATCATTGGGGTAATTGAAGTATTCCTACCAAGCAGCCCAGTTGAGGCTAGAGTATGTGTTGCAAAAGCAACAACAGAAGAAGGACAACCAATAGTGAATGTCATAGAGGGAGAGGAGGAGGAGACACTAATTTTTTCCCCAACAGAAGAGGACCATGCAAATAAGATTCTCACTCCATGGGAAATGGAGTTAGAGATGTTGGAGGATTGGTTAAACAATCCAAAGCTAGTATATGGCTGCCACGAGGATACAGTCATGCAGATGTTAGAAGAGGAGAATTTTGAGGAATCGCTCAGAATTTTCAGCCAGGGAGCTGAACAGATGATAACTGTAGTGCCTAAGTGTGCAACAAAAGATGAAGGAGAATTCCAGTCTAAGGAGCAGCTGGAGGAAGCTGGAATTCAGCCAGCACAAGGGGAAATGGAAGAAGATAATTTATCAGAGAAGGTGATTGAACAACAGTTCAGTCAAGAAAATAAGACTGTAGAGATGAATTTTGCAGCAGGATGGCAAGTTGATGCCACAGAGGAAAAAGATGTCATGGGAGATCTAGTTGATCAACCCATTTGCCGAGAAGAAGTGCAGTTGAGGAGACTGCATAAGGAGAGCCAACCATTGGAGCAGCTGGATGAGGTAATTGAATAAATCATAAGTTTGATGTTGAGTTCAGTAGAAGAGACTTCCAGCAATGAGAAGCTGAGAAGAAGGGAGCTTGCAAGAGCAGCAGGGCAGCAACAACAACAACAACGAAGCAGAGGAGAAGATGGATAGCTCCAAGGGAAAGTTTGGGATCCAGGTGGATTTCAACACCAGAGAAGAGGATCTCATGATCAGGAGACCATGATTTTTCCAACTGAGGAGTATGATGCAGGAGCATCGCTCCATGTCAGCAGCATGCCAACTAGCCAGCACATCCAACACACATTTAATGGAGAAAATGAGAGGCGCAACCCTCTCAATTTTGAAATTCAAAATTTCAATAAATGTTGCAAGGCTTTTAATTCCAGACCACACCTTTGTATAGGTAGTGGTTGAGGTTTCCTTTAATGGTTTCCTACAGCAAGACCGGGACGTAGTCAGGACTGGGCATCCATTTATGTAATGTATTCGTAGGAGCCGCTTTGTGATAACGATAGCTCAGAGACGGTGGTTGAGGATAAGCTCATGGGAGCCCTCATTTTGTAATTAAGAAATTAGATTAGAGATTTAGGGGGAGAGATGAGAGAAGAGAGGTCTCGAGAGAGAGATGAGACTTGTTACAGTCCAGTCTTTGTAAACATTTGTATAGACATACAGATTAATAGAAATGCAGTTTTTCCTGCATACTGTGTGTTTTATGTTTACATGTTTTTATGCATTTCATGTTTAAATGCATAGCTGGTGAAGTATTTCATAAGTTTCAATTTCGTCCTGTCTTGGAGTTTCCGAGTGCAAGGAGTGCACATAGTCCACAAGGTGTGCATTGACAGAGGTGAGACAGCCTCAGGAAATCTCAAGAGGGATAGCATTGAACCTTCATCAGCAGAGGTGCAAGGAGTGCACAGGAAGGAAATTTGTCTCGAGTTCAGGGAAGACAGAACTACTGAAGGTTCTATAGAGCTCTGCCAAGAGGGAATCGAGCAAGTGCATAGAGTGCACTAGGGAACTCCATTTCGAGTTCTGAGGAAAGAGAAGTGTCGAGGAGAATGCACTCACAAGGTTGTTGAATACTCTGTAGGTTCTGCAAGGTGTGCGTCGAGAAGGAGAACGCCAGGTGGGCGTAATGAGTTTTCTTTTCAAGAAAAATTCTCGAATCTGAGTTATTTGAGATCCTCGAACACAAAGTGTGCGCAGGAGTAAATATCTGACAGGACGAAGCTCAGAAGGGACATCGTTTCTATAATGCAGACAAGACCCAAAGGAACTGGGTTTTCAAGAGGAAGACTCGAAGGTCGAGACCTTCGAGACTTAGAAAATCTTCTAAGTGAAAAAAGCCAAGAAAGATCAGGAGGAAGAGCACAACTGTCATTGGATCAACACTAGGAAGAAAGATCCAGATCATTGAATCTATGTCCAGAAAGTAGGAGGAGAGCACGCAAGGAGGACAGATATGAACCATCAGATCTAGCACCAAGATTCGATAGCCTTCGGATCTGGAAGAAGGTGTGGGAGGTTTAAGCCTTGTAAGCCTTGTAACAACAGAAGGGAGAGGACTTGTCAAGTCCCAAAAGCATTAGGACCATCCATCTCAGAGGACGCGTGTCAAGAGATCCACATTTTGGGGATTTGTACACCAAGAGATCGAGAGTGAAGAGTCTCCCAAAGATGCGAAAGGGTGAATCACGATCAGATCCTGACCGTCGATCAGGACGAGTGTGGACCGTCGATCTAGTGGGGTTGAGAGTTTTCATAGTTTTTATCACTGGGGAAACAAGGAGAAGACTGGGCCAAAATCACGAAAGGAGAATTTGTGAAAGGACTAGGACCATCCATCAAGGAGAACACATGGTGAGTGGTCAAGGTTCATGGAAAATCCCAAAAGGTTGTGGGTCGTCGATCCAGTTGGATCGTGATCATCGGTTCGAGAGGAATCTGGATCGTTGATCTCTCAAGGGGGAGATTTTGACATTTTGGGGTCCGGGAGATCGAAGGACCTAGAATCACCTGCAGCTGGAATCACAAAATCACGAATTACGAAATCTCGAAAAGTGGATCGTGGTCATGGGTAGATTTCGACATTTCGGGATTCGAGAGTTCGAAGGACCTAGAATCATTGCAGTCGGAATCACGAAATCGTGAATCGTGAAAACCCGAAAGCATTCGGAGGAATAGCACCAGGTCATAGGACCGGTCATATGAAAAGCGACTTAAGGGAGGAGCTGTGGAGTTAGGCCCTATTTCGGGTTTCGGCATTTCAAAAGACAGAGAACAGGAGGAATGCTTGCATCGTGATTCCCTGAATTGTGAAAATTCGGTAGCGCTTTGACGTTAATCACATGGTCATAGAGTGGTGGTCACGTGGATGGAGGGAGGACCCAGAGTCATTAATCCCTTTTCAGTGTTTCGACGACTGGGAGTTGGAGGGACAAGGAGCCTGGGAGAGCTGGCATGTAGGTGTCCTGAAACCCCGAAATGCGAAAGGTGTGTTGGTTCAGAACAAAGATGAGCACTGAAAGTTGAGCGCATGCATAGGTTTTCTCAAAGCATGTTCCAGGGAATTAAAGGGACTTGTGGATTCATTCAAGGGGTTCCAGCAGGAGTCCAAAGAGCCATTTCGGCTCAGAAGAAGATCAATCCAGAGACTGAGAGGTCACAGAACCCTGCTGAGGTAGGGGGTTTGCATCACCCCCCTTCAACAAATTCAATTTATCACATGTGATCTGTAGTAATTCACTTACTTATCTGCCAACTTCCAAGTTGGTGGAACCTGTGCGGGCTCTTGAGTGGACCTCTTGTATGATGCTTGAATCTAAGACATATAACGCCTTTGTGAGGATCTATGCCATGAACAAATCCGATCGTTCTATCTCCATCATTGGATTCTATATTGTCTCCTCATCCACCCACAACATCTATTGTGTAACCGTGAAGGTGTCACTTCCCTTAACCACTATCTCCATTGTCTCCTCTTGTTCCTTCCGCATTGGGGTTTGATGTGTCTTTTCTAGATTCTATGTTGTAGCCTGTTGTACTATAAATATATTCATTCTTTGTAGAGTATCATGGACATCCACTAGATTTTCCATGATCTCCTCCCTCTGCACCTTTATTTTATGTCCAATGGCAGGTTTTCCTTCTAGCATTGTTTCTACTGTGTCATCTTCTTCCTCTTCAGTTTTCAGTTGGATGGCGATGTCCTCGACCAACACCTTCTCTTCGTCATGACCCTATTGTTTTCCCTTAATTTCCTCAGGTTTAGAAGGTGTTTCTGGGTTAGGGTTTGTGTTGTCATTTGGTTTTGCAGATCTCTCACCCATTTCTCCTTGTGCAGTTGTCGAGGTTTCCTCCTCGACCCTCATCGGGTTGATCGACTTTGTCTCTGAGGTTGTAACATATTCCAACTCTATGACATTCTCAGGCTCTTCCATCCTTTCCCTTATTCTTTGTCCATGTTGAGTAACCCTAATGTATTTCCCTAGAGCAGCAAACTTAGGGGGTGTCATAATGTCGGATGAATAATCAAGTGTGATCACATTTTCCCAATTTCACCTAGTTCAGGGTTTTGCGGCTCTCTCTATGCTCTAAAAATGATAAGTGTTGAACTTACCTATGTTTTATGTGATTTATAGACCTGTTCATAAATGTTTGGCTATAATTTTCACTTTTTGCGTGCATTTGCACCGTGTCCAATTTTTCCTGCACATTGTCTTTCCATTTTGTCGCATTAGCTGTTGCACGTGAATTTTTCCACATTCCTGTCATTCAACCAACTTCCTCCTCTCTTTGTATTTTTCTTCTTTTTTTGTTTTTATATTCCCCTTTCTTATTTTTCTCCTTTTTATGTCTTTTTATAAGTTTTTGTCTCCTAATATCTACTATAGTACACTATATACATGACTTTCTTATTGCACTGCCATTACTGAGAGTTAGTAGGTCAACTATCCATATTCAGTTTTAGTCGAGTACCATTCACCATTCCTTTCAGTTTTGTTCCTGTCAAGTCCTGTAGTTTCACATATCCTCCATCTATGACATTATTTACTTCACATGGTCATATCCAATGCATTCAGAATTTACCAGGATGTTGCAAAAATTTACTGTCATAGATAAGAACTAGGTCTCCCTCCTTAAATCTCTTCTTCTTTATGTTTCTGTCATGTCAGGATTTATATCTTGATTTATGTACCTCTTGGTGGAATCCTACTAGAATCCTATATTCTTCCATTTCCATTAGTTGAGTTAAGCTCTCTTGTATTGCACCTCTTTCTGTCATATTTATAATTGTTGTTATATGCAGACTAGTTACCAAAAATTCCAATGGCATCAATGCTTCTTGTCCATACACCAATATGAATGGTGTTTTTCCTGTCATATTCTTGCATGTAGTCCTATATGCCCATAGTACTATTGGTATTTTCAAAACCCAATCATCTATGTTAACATTTCATATCTTTGTCAAGGCATTCTCCAAAATCTTGTTGAAATATTCTACTATCCCATTTTCCTGAGGATGATATGGTGTACTCTTTTGGTGATAGAATTCAAACTCCTCATTCATAGCCTTTATGGTACTATTAATAAAATGGTTTCCTTTGTCACTCATAAAAATCCCGAGGCATCCAAATATTGTGACCACCTTCTCAAATAAGAAGTGCATTATTGTCTCTACATTGTAATCCTTGACTGGTGTTGCTTCTACCTATTTGGTTAAGTATTTTTTCGCAGTAATGATATATCTAGCTCCCGACCTTATTGTTGGTGGACTAATAGGTCCAAAAAAATGTATTTCCCATTTTCAAATACCTAAAGAGTTACTTTTGGTCTTTATGACATATCATCCCTCCTGTTGGGTTTTCCAACCCTCTAATAGACATCATAGTTCTAGCAATATTCTTTGTCATATTTATGAACTGTTGGCCACCATAAACTTGTGTGCAATACCTTATGTGCGGTATCATTTCATGCATAGTTTCCTCCAACTATAACTTCATGAGCTTCTGCTAAAACCATGGGTTGTTCATGTTCTAATACACACCTTCTCAAGATGTTTTTTGTGCTCATCTTGTATAAATGACTTGCAATGAGTTGATAGTTTTTAGCGCTGAATACCAATTTTTTCTTCTACGCAGTACTAAACTCCTTTGGGAAAATCATGTACTAAAGAATTCAATGACACCAACGAAGTACTCATCAACTACCTGTACTGAAAATAATTGTGAATCGGGGAAATTGTCTTCTTATTTAGTAGGTTCTTCTCCATTGGTTACCCTTCACAAGTGATCAGGTCCTGCATTCGTCTTCCTTGGTTTGAATATTACTTCAAAATAAAATTCTTGGAATAATAACATCCATCTATAGATCCTCTTCCCCAAAACTTTCTTATTGACTAGATATTTGAGGGAAAAATGATCTGCGAACATTTTAAAATGCTTACCCAATAAGTAATGTCTAAATTTATGAAGTGAATATACCATGGCTAGGAATTCTCTTTCTGTGTTGTTGTAATTATTCTCGGATTATGATAACATCCTACTTGCAAAGGTTATAGGATTACTTAAGTCCCCTACTCCTGGCTGTGCTAGAATTGCTCTAAGTGTTATTGTTGATGCATCTACATGCACATGAAATGTCTTTTCCCAATATGGAAACACTAATATAGGTGTTGTCACCATTTTTTACTTCAAGGTATCCAATCCCCCTTGACATTCCTCATTCCACTGAAATTTTGTGTCCTTCTTCAACAAATTTTCCATCAGTGTAGTAACCTGTGCATACCCCTTGATAAACTTTATGTAGTACCATGTATGTCCCAGTGTGACTCTTAACTGACGCACTGACTTTGGTGGTGTTAAGCTCACAATGTCAACAATATTAGTAGGGTCAACCAGTAAACCTTGTTTGCACACTATATGTCCCAACAATATTCCAAAAGGTGTGTCAAAAATGCATTTCTTGATGTTTAATGAGACCTAACATTACCCGCATCTTTCCAACATTAGTCTTAAAACTTCTACATTATCTTTCAAAAGACTAAAAATAGTCCAGTCATCCAAATATACTTCTAATAGCTTATGTATGAAATCTTTAAAAGAAGCTATGACCACCCTTGAAAATATGGTTGGTGCATTCTTCAATCCAAACGGCATAACTGTATATTGGTAGGATCCTCATTCTATAGAAAACGTAGTCTTATGCATGTCCTCTAGAGCTATTTTGATCTAATGGTAACACGAGAATTCATATATAAATGAATATGCTTCATGGCCTCCAACATTCTCCAAGACCTCAAATCTAAAAGGGGTACGGAAAGGATCATGTAAGCAAGAATCATTTAATTTCCTCAAATATACACAAATCCTTATCCCTCCTTGCTTCTTTTCTTGGACTACCATGGGATTGATCCATTTGTATTCCTCCACTGGCTCTATGATACTGGATTCCAACATTCGGTCAATTTCTTCTTTCACTTTCTTCTTATACATTGGATTCATCCTATAAGGTCTTTGTCTAACACGTATAACATCTATTTTTAGAGGTATCTTCATCTCACCTATCTCACCTGCTATTTCCTTCATCTCTCTAAAGGTTGATGGAAACAGGTCATTGTATTTGCGAAGTAACTCTGTTATCCTTTCTAGTGTCTTCTCATCCCAATAGTCTCCAATGCTTTCCATTTTAGGATTTTATTATGTCCCAATATTGACTTTATTGACCTTGATTGGTGCAACAAATGCCTTTGACTCCAGAGATAGAGCTTCCACCTCTCTCTCTCCTTCAATCTCCGTGATCTAAATTTTGTGTGGATCATCTTCATCTAGTTCTTCCTCAATGACATGATGAGAGTAAATATTTGACTATCTGTTGATTCTGTTTTTGATATTTGTTATAATATCCACCTCGGGTTCCTCAAAGAATATCATTCACTGTATCAACTTCAGAGATGAATCAATGTTGGGGTTCCCATGATCAAATGAGAAGGTTACCACAAAATTATGATGTAATACTATCCATTATGTAGTGCCTCTGTGCATCTCCTATTCTATGTACTAGTTTTCTGGTATACCTTCTAATGTATGGACAAAGTAGTGAGGCCATTTTTCTGGGGGTGTCAACCTCCATTGTGTTCAACATTTCTCTAGGTGCTCAGTTTGTCTTCCTTGCCCATCATACTTATGCATTGTATTTCTCCCCTGTTTTGTGCCAAATATAATGCCCAATAGCCTTTTACACTGATAGCAGTCTTAAATTGTGTCTTTGTGCACACCCCACCATCTAGTAGGTGTTTCCTTGAGTGCAATATCTAGGGATAACAACCTCTGATTTTCCTAAAATCCCTCCTCATATCTTGTCAAGAATTCCTCTAAGTCATTCAACCCATGAAAATTGGGAGGTTGCCTTATTTTTGTACCAACCCACCTTACTATGCAGTCTATTATTGCACACCTCCTTGTGGAGAATTCATGTAGTCTTTGATGCTAGTTCTCTAGAAATGTGTCTGAGTATGAAGCACACAATGTAATGCTTCTCTAGCTAAGTACCCCATCTGTAGTTGGGCTGACATAATATTCTTCTCACGTAGTTGTTATGTATAACTTATTTATTTCTTCCTAGTCCAAATGTGTCGCCTCTAAAAACATTTCTCCTTCTGAAGGATCTAATGGTTTAATCACTCTGTAATCGCCTAATTCAAAAGTCATTTTTCTTGTCTTTAGGTTGATTACAACCCGTTTATCGAATTCCCAATCCAATCCAACTAATGTTGGGTAGGGTGTTGTTCCATCTACTATCTCTATCACTTTGAAATATGCTATAGTGCGCACTCCATCCAAGTTTATTGTCACACCTTTAAGTCTTCCAATTGGTAACACTCTATGTTGATTTGCTAGTTTCAACTAGATAGGTGAATATCCTAATGTGGGTTCCCCCATACACTGCCATGTATTTTTAGGTAAGACATTTACTTCAGAGCCTAATTCAAGTATGATATATCCCATATTGAAATCACCAATGTTGGAATTTACCCTGAATTCCCTACTTGTTATTCTTCTTGTATGGAGATGATTGATTGTTTTCTGCTCTAACTTCCCTTCTACCTCTGTGTTGCATCTTTCTAGAAAATTTTGTAATACCTTAATGGATGATGGATCATTCAATAATTTAACACAAGATTGCAGAAAATTATTTATGTTACTTAGTTTCTCTAAAGGTTGTCCATTGCTGGTGTGATCCATTGAAGATGGAATCTCGTACATTGGTGGATCATGAGTTTGTCACACAATTAATGTAGATGCAATGTTCTCTTTTAGAATATCATGTCTGGTCTCCTTAAATGTTTCCTTTTCTTTCTGCACATCAAAATTCTTCTTTGGCTCAGTATTCTTCTTAATCTATTGTTGTTGAGATATATATTGTTTTGCTACATTATCTCCTTTCTTGGCTCCTCCTCGAGTAACTATGTTGATATTCTTTCCATCATCCATGGTTTCTACAGAAATCCACTAGATGTTCTCATTGTTCTGGTTCCTCTTTCCCTGATTTTTTCCCAAGAGTGTTGGGCAATATTTTGTGCCATGGTCTTTTGTGTGACAATACATGCATGTCACAGGTGGAAGTGGAAAATCCCTTGCATAATCTATGGGTTTTTGGTAGTTTTGACATACTACTATCCCTCTTCCTCATCCAAATACTCCTTTTTCTCGACCTTGACCTATGAATCCACCTCTATCTCCTTGTGGTGCATTGTATTGGGGTACCTCGTTATATTGTGTGGGGTTATACTGCGGTTGCACACTATTGTACTACGACTGTGCGGGATTGAATTATGGTGGCACATTGTTTAACTGCGGTGCAACTTAACCTGTCATCATATCTTCTTGTACCATGTAAGTGTCTAAATTTTTTTCTCTCATCAGCTCCAATGTTCTAAAATCCTTATCATCATGACCCACTGATTTGAAAAAATTGCAATTTGAAATGTTGGCATTGTCTTATACATCTGCATCATTATAAAATGATATGGATCATTCCCATGTGTCTTACAAATCTCAAACTATGGTCCTTCTATTGGCAAGGGGTTTGGCACCCGTGCTGCCAAGTACTGCGCAAATGCTGGACATTCATTATTATGATGTCTTTATGTCCTGCATAATGTACACCAAACAAATTCTCTCTTCTCTTTTCCCTTATTTTGGTTCAACTGAAATGTCACATTCTCCAGATCCTCTTTCAACTCCTCTATTGTTGGATCTATCTATTGATATCAATTTTCTTCGAGGTGTAAGGCTTCTTGCAGGGCCTCTTCCTGAGTTTGGAACTTTTGTTGTCTCAAAGGATACTTCAAGTGTGGTAATAGTGAGTTCACAAATAATTTCCTATGTTTCATGTTAGTAATAGAATACTTCAACTTACCTTTTAGATGTTTGAACCTTTGATCAATCTCCTGGATAGACTCACCTAGTTTTTCCCTGATTTTGATCATTTCATTCATGTATTGGTCTTCTGATCTTGGCTTATGAAAATCATTTACCAATATATTTTGCATCTCTACGAAAGTCTTTGGTACTCATTGTGGACTTTTTATATCCAGGCTCATGTACTAGTACAGTGTGTGGTCTCTGAGTGTGATAGCTAACTGCACGAGTTTCACATACTCATTTGTGATATATTTTCACAGATAAATAGATGATTTTCAAGGTCCTCAGATGCCTTGCCCCAAAATTATGGTAATATGATGGTGGAATCTAGTCCTGCCATTTTGAACTGTGTAGAACTAATTTCTCCATGCAATGTAGATAGTTGACTGTTACTTCCTGAACTTTATCCCCAATTTGGTTTTCCTTGATTGGACCCATGACCTATTGCTCCTCTTCCAGTAAAATCTAGTTGTCTAAACGCTAGTGTTCTTTTAGGTGTATTAGTCGCACATGGGATTGTAGGTTCCACACTAAATGTGATCTGGATTAAAGTTCTTCCTTTTGTTCTTGAACCTGGACCTCTTTTTTTCCTTTCATATGTTGCATGTAGGATTTCCTCAATATGCTCCACATCCAGGAGATCATCTACATCGTCTTCATCACTCGCCAAGCCCTCTTTGTCGGCTATGGCCCTCTTTTTGTTGTTCATCTTATATTGGTAAGGTATTTTGCTGCGTTTCTTTCCATATTCTTCCATTATCTACTTTATTTGGTCCTCTTCCATCATGATTGGTTCCATGGCCTCCTTCTACTTCCCATTATCCATCTCCTTGTCCATATATCAAACTCATGCTAGTGCTCCCCCCCTTCCCGGGGCCTTCCCCCATGTGCACAAGGAAGTTTATCTATATGATTCCATTGTCATCACACCTTTGTCATACAATAAAATCTTGATAGAAGTATAAAGTGATATAATGTACCTACCTCTGGGTCCCTTCAGAAATTCCTACTCTACAGTAGTATAGGACTTCACAATATCAACCAAAAACTCGGTGATAAACCTTGCAATAATATTGTCTAACCAAAAATCTATTGCCTATGTAAATTTGTTATTGACTTGTTGCAATTGCAAAATCTCCACATGATTCCACTCTAGTTGTTTTATCTGACTCGTAGGATGGTTTTCCTTCAACTTCAATAACCACTACTGCAACAGATTCCAAAAATCACATAAAAATACCTCATGCAAATCCCTAAACATATATTTGTCAAGATAATTGTGTGGTGTAAACTTAGGGTTTCTGTTGTCCTTCTGAACAAACTCGAGTTCCTTTTTCCTTAACCATATGTCAATATCTTCCTTCGTTAGATTCCATGGCCTAAACATTCCCTTCTATGCTTTCATCCTCCATGTTTTTCTTCACCAGATCCCTTCCACTCAATCCTGTGCAGTTACAACTGGAAATGGAACCATTTGTTGGTTACTTGGGTTGACCCAGGTTCTAATCTCAACTAGGTTTCCAACAAAACCCTCAAAGCTATCGGCCCTCCTAGTAAACCGGAAGGCAAAGCTACACACATAGTGCCCAACCCAGTCTCACCTGAGATAGATTTATGGGGAACTACAATACTCAAATGTTTGCAGTCTAGGAAAGAGTGGGGATTGTTTTTTGGTTATTTTCCTTATGTTTCAACATAATATTCATTCATCTAATTCTAGGATTCATTCATCATTAAACTATGCATTCATGCTATTATAACCAGATTTAACCATTCATTCTTTAACTGATGCATAAAAAAACATCCAACAATCATTCAGAGACATTAACACAATGGATTTACCATGGTTCACCCCCCTGGGGATACGTCCACAAAGATATGACTATTTTTCTATTTTATTCATTCTACTGCAAAATCTATGTTTCATGCATTACATCTTCAGGATTACAAATCAAAAGGAGGTTTAATACCCTCTGTGAGGTGAACTAGATCACACCAAGCTCCACATCATGTGACCTAACCCTAAAACACTAGCTTATTCGACTCAATGACAATAAAAATAACCAAACTCACAATAATCAACAATCGAACCACAAAATAGACCTCCTAGGTCTTTATTTATACTACTCTACTGGCTTATAGTCATTACATTCTTGTCCAAAACCCTAACCCTAACATGGTTAGGTTTGTCTACATGCATGCCACGCTTCTTTTCCTCCTTCTTCATGCTTCTTTTCCTTCTTTTTCTGCATGTTTCTTTTCTGCCACCTATTGCGCGCACTCCAAAAATAGATCTTTCTCTCAAAAAATGGGCCTACTCACAAAATAGACTTCCTTCCCAAAATAGGCCTGCACCCAAAATATATTTTCCTCCCAACATAGGCTTGTGCCAACACGATGTATACTTTTTTGTACGAGAAAACCCAACAAGAGGAAGAAAGGTCTATACCATCCCTTACCTATACCCACTCGACCTTGAGAGAGCATTTCCATGGATTTTGTGGGAGGTTTACCAACCACACAAAATGGAAATGACTATTTATTTGTCGTATTTGACAGGTTCAACAAAATGTGCATTCTCATGCCTTGTAAAAACACCATCAAGGGACAAGAAATGACAAACTTGTTCTTTGAATAGGTGTGGGTGAACTTTGGGATACCAAGGAGCATTATCTTAGATAGGGATACCAGATTTCTTAGTGCATTTTGGACTACATTGTGGGAGAAGATGGACACTAATTTGAAGAGGTCTACAACATTCCATCTAAAGAAATATGGGTAGACCGAAGTAGTGAACATGACTTTGGTGCAACTTTTGAGGGGTTACAATCAGAAGCATCTAAAGACTTGAGATGAAAATATGATCTATATGCAACACTCTTATAACAGAGCATTCCACACTTTTACTGGTAAGTCTGATCCGGATTTAGGAGTGGAACGAATTGATTAACAAACTAAATATAGTAAAAACAGAGATATGGAGAACAACACAGATATCCAATGAAGAATATCTTCTATTGAATAAATGAAATAGGATGAAACTGTAAAACTCCAGAACTGAAACAACTTGCTCGAATGATGGTAGTTATCTCTTAGAAGAGATGTGGCTACTACGTGCATTCGTCTAAGAAGAATAATTACAATGAGGCTCCAGATGGATTTTTAATATTACTCATGAATGCCAAAATTGTAGACATCCAAAAGCCTAACCCTAGGAGGTGAAACGAAAAATTCATGTGGGCCTTGATGGGTGATTTGGTACCTCAAGTTCCCGGGGTCGTAATTTTTGCATACGACATCTGTTTTAGTTGCGTGATAGCCCATTGGAAAGGTATTTTTAAGAAATACACATTACGCCATCAAAATCTGACTCCATCTATAGTTTGACTATGGGGAGCCAAAAAAACATTTTTTAGGGCCCCACAATGGCCTTGGAAGTACAAAAAGATGTGTTGGCATGAAAACATCCAAAATAATCTAGTTGGATTAGGTGGGAGGCCACCAGTCTCCACCTAGAAGATGTGTAGGGATTCAGAAAGCCCTGGAAGTGTAGAACCCACAATTACAAAGAATTAGAAAAGAATGTGTTAAACTAAAAATTGTCAAGAGGAGCCAGTTGGAATAGGTGGGTGGCCACCAATATCCACATGGATCAATCCTCCCCCCTTAGGAAGAAATGGTTTCCATTGCATTGAGTTCCCCCATCAGGTGAGGAAACGTTTGTTGAATTTTTCCCCAGGTGAGACACTTGCCTTAGTGTAGGAGATTTCCTACCTTGACAACTTGATAAATATGGATCCTCTGCTAGCAGGTTCCCTTGACCTATGTGTCCACTATCTGATCAATGGATGCCTATTCCATGCAATCAGGGTTGAGTTATGTTGGTTTCAGTTGTTCTGTGATCTCTGAGGTGTCCGATAATGGTAGAAAATATGGTTGAACGAGGTCCACATTGAACATTGGGTGCAAAACAAGGAAGGGTGGAGTATTGAGATAAAAGTCATTGCTACCCACTGTAACATACCCAACCACCCAGAGGTCGGGCTATGCCACTAAAACAGGTTGCAGCACACCTAACCACCCATAGGCTAGGCATGATGTAGTCCCAAGACTTAGTTCTCTGATCTCTAATTCGAAGGTAAAGGATTTCTTAACAATGTTAGGAGCATGCACACCACATGCATAAGACAAGATCCATGCCACAACATAAAAGAGATAAACAACATGCCATGCACAACAAATAACCAGCAAAAAGGCACATTATAATACACATCTCAAAGATAATTAAATACACAATAGAATACATTAAACAGAAAACACATAGAGCACTTATCTTTGCAAGTAAACGTTCACCAACTGGCTATAGACCAAGGATGTTCCTCCCAACAATAGACGATGTTGTTCATTTACACTCAACAGTAGGTCACCCCCGATCCAGGGCTATGAATCCACAAGGACAGGTCCTAGGCCAAGTATAAACACACAATAGTTGTCTAAGTAGCTCTCAGGTTTCCCAACCTCACAACAATCCTAATTTCCATCTCTCTTTCCTCCTCATCCTGCAAAACCCCAAGAAATGAACACCTTTCTCTGCCATGCAGTCCTTGAGGTTGTTCCATTTCTCTCCAGGGATCCAGTGCTACTAGTCAAGAAATATCCCTACTGAAAATTCCAAGGACTCTCAGCTGTGGACAGTTCCATAGGAACTACCATCAATTTCATGCACACAGGCATCCATTCCCTCCTGGAATGATCAGTAAATCATTATATCCATTCAACTATGGATATCCTCTTCCTTCTATTTGTTTCCATGCTTAGACCAAGAGAACACGAACTTGCAGTAGTGAGTGAAGAGGAAGAAGAACAAGTGAACCAGTGAGAAGAGGAAAACCCAAGGGAAGAACGACCAAAAAAAACCCCAAGGGATGTTTAAATAATTACATGAATACAAGAGCCACATGGCCTCCCTCCCAAGAAGCTCATGTAACCCCCTCTTCTCCATAAAATCAATTATGGGTATATAAAATAATAATAAAAAGACTTATCCCCTCAAGCCCCCTCTCTCGTGGAATCATAGCCCCCTATCTCTTTTGTCCTTATCGGTCTTGCAACCAGCGGTGTATTTTATTAATGTATAGGAAGTGTTACATTTCCTAGGCACTCTGGCCCCTTTTCAAGTTTACCGGCTGACCAACCTAAGTCATATTTACATAATACATTATACTTTATAAGGGTTAGAACTGGGATGTTACATCCCCCTCCCCTTATTTTGGCACTTTCCTCAGTGCACAACACCATTCCAATGTTATTAACATTACAATTCCAGGCCCTTTGGCCTTAATTCACATACGCAATCCAGCCCAATCTTATATACATAGGCACTCTGGCCTAAAACATGTATGCATAGGAATTCCGACCCAAAACATGTATGATGATCTTCAAAATTTATATTTCTGGTAGCAATTCCAACCAAAAATATCTCCTTCCCTCTTAGCCCTGCACAACCCAAAGAAATGAACCCCTTTATCTACCATGCAGTCCCTCAGGTTGTTCCACTTCTCCCCGGAATCAGTGCACTCGACCAGGAAGTTTCAGAGTTGTGGGTTCCAGAACTCCAGTTGTAGCAAGTCCATTGGACTTTCTTCCTTCCATGCCTTTGTCAGTTAATTGATCCAACATCACCTTCTTTTTTCTCATAGTCTGGTACTTTTATGGATCTTCAACATTCATCATTTTCCTACAATATTTCAAATTAGCAAGCATGTCAGTTCAAAATTTGTGCATAAAATTTTCATTATTTCTCATATTGTAAGAGTAAATTTTCATAATCCAATACAATGCTTATCTGTGCGGTTCATGGATCTGAAACCATATGGATATCTTGTTAACTTGGCTCACTATTTTCTCTGACATACCCATTGTGTGCATGACCCCAATCAAGATATCAAAGTCTCCTCTTCCTTGTGGTCACTCACCTTCCAGGCCCAGGCTCATGCATCCCCTTCTCTACTATGCAGTCCCTCAGGCGATCCATCTTGCATGACCAAGGTTCTCTTGCACAAGAATATTTCTAGGGACACAGGGTTCTCATGACACAACAATAGCCTTTTCCATTCTTTACAGCTTGCATATCCAACATATCATATGTATTATACGCATACAGTCATCATGAGATATCATTATAACCATTTCAAACATAAATTTCAAATCTGTTTCATACAGGAAAATAAAATTTTCCAAGCATGATCTTTATACTCATAATGGTTGGCTCTATAGTTGTAGATATCAGTCTTCCTTATGGGCTTACATCCCTGCCATATCCAAGACCATTTTGCCTGCAATTTCTTCAATTTACATTCGGCCAAAACAATTCGTCAGTAATTATCAAATCATAATTCCCAGAACTATTTTATATAGGAAAAATAAAACTTCTAGACATGAGCTTCTACTCATAACAATTTGACTCTTAAAGAAATAGGCAATGGTCTTCTTTATAGGCTTACAACACTGCCATATCCAAGACCCCTTTCCTCCTGCAATTTCAACGTTCCTCAACCAAACAAATTGTCACTATCTCATGTACAAGACATATATTCTCATGGAAATGATTCAAAAGAAAATCACAAAGTGTTCTCAAAATCGTTTACAACTACAATTCAGTTACTTCTATTAATCCAACTATCAATTGGAATGAACTCATCATTACATACACATGTATTATCAATCACACAGACTTTTCATAATGCCACAATTAATAAGATAACAATCAATGTGCCAATACCCATGGTCACATATACACAATGAATCCATGCATTAACTACATAATACCACATAACTATGTCATGTATTCCACCATGATGAGTTGGAAGGCTTGTCCAATGATTCAACACATCATCCACACACTTCCTACTACTTGCCTAACTATTTGGTTACCTTGCTTTTCCACCCAAACACAACACCAAGAATATAATCCTTAAGTGCTCTTCAGTGTTGGAAAAGAGGTTGCAATCCAAACATCAGATATACAGTAGATACCATCGAGCACTCACATAATGTTATAGCCCTTCCATATCCAACCATATTATGGTCTCACACATGACTAGCTCTATGGGTATTCATTGTTATATAAGGAGTATCTCTTATGAATTAATCTGGTTATGATCCCATAACCAATCATAACATAATATGAAACTGACATTTTATCTAAGTGCATTCTAGCATCAACAACACTTACACACTCTAGGCCTTCTTCCATTACATATCAATTTAAATACTGAAAATTAACTGAGGGAATCCTTACCTCAATCCCCTTCAACATGTATGCATCAATAGAAACTAAATGCATACCTGCTTAGTTGTTACCAACCTACTTGTTCTTTTCTGACCAAATAATATTTGTAGAAGCTCACAAAATTCCCCCTTCATCATTTTTATCACCATTCCTGCCATCCTCATGGGTCTTCACCTCGATGGAAATTATAAGCAACAACAACATCCACATATTTAACCTTGTTGTATCATTTTTCCTGAATACATAATCCATCCTTTAGTCATAATCAAACATTATTTCATAATAATAGACTATTCTAAGTTCACCAGCATGTTATATGCATATCCAAGCATGTACATATACAAAATTACACATCCATATGCACGAAGAATTTACTGTCAGCATGCCTACTAATGCATATGCAATTTAACTTCATTGTATGCTTTATGCACTCTAGTGCATTTCTGTTTCAATTCACTTATGTATTTATCTATTTCTGTTGTAGTTTGTTGTCCTTGAATTCCTTTAGATCCTTGATGCCTTGTGTGCTTCCATTCTTCTCATCTGCACTATGGTTCTCTGGGTCTAAACACTTTTCCAGCCACGTTCCACCTGACCATTCTTTCCCACTTAGTACCATTCGCCAATGGAAATCCATTTTCATTCAGTGCCACTTTTAAAGTGAGAGAGAATTCCAATTCCTCTGCATTGTCATCTTGCTTCCACTGTGAACTCTGATTTAAGATTTTAGACAGTATATAAGTAATATCTAACAAATCCTTCCCTGGAACTCTTATGCTTGACACATAGAGATTATTCACACACCACCTCTTAAGATCTTTGTTTCCTTCCACATCAAGCTTGCAACTGTCTACACATCTCTACCTTCAAGGCTATGGAGCCTTAATTTTCCTTTCTATGCCCATTAATGACATTATTCACCTACTAGCTTCATGTACCATGTGAGGATTCCTTCTTTTGTAGTACCTCATCCAACTTTTGTAAGAAAAGTTATGCCTCCATGACCCTAACATATGATCCTATTCTTGAATTGATCTGGTTATACCTCTAATCCTGATAAACTTGCAAGCAACCATCTTGTTAGAACTATACATATCATACAAAAATTGTCAATTAAATTTACAGGTACCTTTTCATTTAAATGATAATATTATTCTTTAACTAATATCATTTTTCCTTTTTATCCTTTATTCGTAATTCTCATGAATTAACTCTCTTTTAATCATGACCGTGTGTCGGTTATTTTGTCTTCATGAGTTGATCACAGACATGGATCGACTCATTATATCTTACTCATTCTTCTATTGTGTTCTCAGTTCACAAACAGATCATATTTTATTCCTTTATCGATTCTCTGTATTATTCTAGTGTTAGATCTCTGTCGAATTAAATCTTTATGAGGTGCTTCCTTCAAACCATTTACATATGACCATATGTGCAAAACCACAGGCTTATTGATTTGAGAATTGCCTCTTCGTTTCCCTTTGTTTCTTTATTCCATAAGACCGCATGTGGTGACCAGGCACTAAGCTAAGAATTTCTTGATCACTTATCAAAATCAACGGTCACGTATTAATTTCATGACGAGCTGGACGATTCTCATTTACTTCAGAAATTTGGCTATTTGTGGCTCCTGAATTATGGACTAGAAATTCCTCCAAAGTGATTACCCACTGAATGAGTCATAAAGCAGTGGTGATTGCTTGTTGTTGGTTAACACCTCCACTTACGCTATCCTTCCACTTTACTTGATCATTGGTTGGGAAAGCTCCCGAAGTAGATCAATAGTTAACGTTGACTTCGGTATTCGATGCTTTGCAACTTCAGAACCTTCAACTAGGACCAGATCAATGACCCTTGTCCTCTTTCACGATCAACGATCGAGATCCCCTTTAGAACTTCGGCCTTCGGAGGTCTCAACTTTCCCCGCTTTCTTCCCCCCAGAACGCTTTTACCCAGAGTTCACGATCTTTTGACGCATGTCCTCCCGTAGATCAATGACTGTGAATCACTTTGGACCTTCGAGCTTCGGGAGTTTCAAACTCTATGCCTTCACTTTATCCTGAAATTATTTCACCCAAAGCCAACAATTCATCGACACGTGTCCTCCCGCAGATCAACGGTTGTGAATCTCTTCGACTCTTTGGGATTTGGGAGCTTCAAACTCTACGCCTTCAATTTCTCCTAGAGCATCGATCCTTCAAACCGCTACAAGATATACTGCCGCATGTCTTCTAGGATCAATGGTCGATATGTACTCCAACCTTGGGACCTTCAAGATTTTTTGACCCAATGCAACCTGTCACATATTTCCCCTCTGGAGTGCCTAGTCTCTGAACTGCATGATCTATCGCCATGTGGAGAAATATTGGAAGTGGACACATGGCCCAATTAGGTGAGTGACACATGTAATGTCCTATCTGACATTTCAATCATCTGCATGCTCAAAACTTACTAACATGTGGCACACATCCCATGTGTCCATGTCATCCCCGATGATGTCCGCAAGCCACGTCACTTAAAAAATTCTGAGGTCCACATCACCTCCTAGTGACATCATTGTGCCCCACCACTTTGACTCTTCAAGCTTCAGGACTTCCAGAGTTTCCACACTAGCACAATTCCAATTCTCCTGATCTTTGATTTCCCGAACTGGCCAAACTGTCACCATGTGTCTCCCTTATCGGATGACCCATATTAACCCTAGACTTCGGGAATTTAGAAGTTACCGCTGCAAGGATCAGCGGATGCAATTCCTTGGGGCCTTCAGACTTCAGAAAACTTAAACTTCAAATTTTTTCCGAAATGGTTTTATCCGAAGCTCGTGATCTACTGACGGATGTTTCCCATGGATCGAAGACTATGATTTTCTTTAGGTCTTCAGAATTTGGAGAACTCAACCCTCAACCTTCGCTTTTCCCTAAAGTGCGCAGATTTCTTCCATGTGTCCTCCTGGATCAGATGACCAAGATTCACTTCAGGTCTTCACCTAGAGTCCATCGATTTTCACCACATGTCCTCCTTAATCAGACGATTGAGATTCACTTCGGATCTTCGGGGTCCAGAAATCTCAATTCTAAACTTCTCCCTTCTTGCTTTCTCCCGGAGCATTTTATCCAGAGCACATGATCGGTTGATGCATGTCCTCCTACAGATCGACGGTCCCCAGCTACCTCGACTATTCAGAGTTTCAATGTTAGAGCACTATCATGTCACATCACTGCATGTCTTTCAATTTGCAGGGGCATGCATCGATGGTTTGGAGTAACCCGCCTTTCACCCCACAATTATTTTGACGCTGACAGGTAACCCCTTATTGAAACTGTGGTTTGGATTGTGGGACCACCTTGGGGAATCAACTCCCGTGTAAATTGGTTCCCGGCAATGCCTCCTATCCATTGATCTCTCTCTCCCATGGGATCCGACGGTTGTGACCTTAACCCTTGCTTCCTTTACATCAGACGACCCATGTTCACTTGTCCTTCAATCCAACAATCCTGGATCTCTCCTGATCCTATAGTGGAAATCACTCTTGAATTCAAAGGGGTACGATCATGATTATTCAAACCCCTTACAACTGATCTCTGACGATCTAACTCGTGCATAGATTTTGCAATGCCATTCCTCCTAAGATTTTCAACTTCACAGTCAGAATTTGATCTCAACTGTGAGACTCTGACCAATAGACCTGACCCATACCGACCCAAAGTTTCAACCAGAAGCTCTGATACCAATCTGTAATATACCCAACCGCCCATAGGTTGGGGTATTCTACCTTCAATCCCACTCTTGGACTTTTTACTCTTACTGGTACCTTCTTTATTTAATAAGGACGCATAAGCTAAAAGATTTAATGACATGCACAACAATATCCAGCAAGCATGCATAATCTAAGATTTAGTTAAATGATAATTAAAATACACAATGAAATACATTAAACAAAAAACACAGAGAGGACTTATCTTTGCAAGTAAATTTCCACCAACTGGCTACAAACCAAGGACGTTCCTCCCAACAATAGACGTTGATGTTCATTTACACTCAACAACAGGTCACCCCCAAGCCAGGGCTATGAATCCACAAGGATGGGTCCTAGGATAAGTATAAATACATAGTAGTTGGCTAAGTAGCTCTCAAGTTTTCCAACCTCACAACAATCCTAATTTCCATCTCTCTTTCCCACTCATCCTACACAACCCCAAGAAATGAACACCTTTCTCTTCCATGCAGTCCCTGAGGTTGTTCCATTTCTCTCCAGGGCTCCAGTTCTTCTGGTTAGGATATCTCCTTACTAGAAATTATAAGGAATCTCAGTTGTGGATAGTTCCATATGAACTGCCATCAACTTCATGCACACAGGCATCCATTCCCTCTTGGAATGATCAGTAAATCATTACATCCATTCAACGATGGCTCTCCTCGTCCTTCCATTTGTTTCCATGCTCTATCCAAGAGAACATGAACTTGCATTAGTGAGTGAAGAGTAAGAATAACAAGTGAACCAGTGAGAAGAGGAGGAACCAAGGGAAGAACAACCAAAAAATCCCCCAAGGGATGTTTAAATAATTACATGAAGACAAGATCCACACGGCCTCCCTCCCAATAAGCTTATGTAGCCCCCTCTTCTCCATAAAATCAATTATGGGTAAATAAAATAATAACAACAAGAATTATCCCCTAAATCCCCCTCTCTCATGGAATCATAGCCCCCTATCTCTTATTTCCTTGTGGGTCTTGCAGCCAACGGTCTATTTTATTAATGTATAGGAAGTGTTACATTTCCTAGGCACTCTGGCCCCTTTTCAACTTACCGGCTCACCAACCTAAGTCATATTTACACAATACATTATATTTTATAACAGTTAGAATTGTTATAAGGTCTGATACCCGGGTTGAGTTATGTTGGTGTCAGTTGTTCTGCGATCTCTGAGGTGTCCAATAATGGTAGGAAATATGGTTGAAGGAGGTCCACATTGAACATTGGGTGCAATCCAAGGAAGGGTGGAGTGTTCAGCTAAAAATCATTGCTACCCATAGCCTTGGTGATAGTGTAAGTCCCATAGTGAAGTGGGGGGAGCTTCTGTTGGGGCCCTATAAGATGCTCTTTATGCAAATGTAACCATACCTTTCCTCCCACTTGAAATTGGTGCGGTACACTTTGTTGATCATGGAATTTATTGTACTTGTTTACGCTTGAATCCATCAATACCGAAATGAAAACCTCATGAGGAAATTGTCCCCCCTTCTTTTTTTGAGAGGGGGCTCTCCTCTTTGGATAAACTATATATCTTTGAATACCTTGGGATAGGGATAGTGCTAGACAAAAAATCCTGAATATTTATTGCTTTGATGTAAATGAAAATGGTTCTTCAATAACCCAATATGATCTTAATGTGAAACAAAAGTATTTTAATAAGAAAAGATTGAAGAAGGGATTCAACATCAGAATTAAATGTGATAAGCATCACACACAATCTTCTTAATAATATATGAATACATCCATATCTTCTTCATAGGAGATAATTATTTGATCATCTCAAATAATTTTAACAAAGTACTACAATCAAGATCAAAAGATAATTTGATAGGTCAACCTCGAATACTTTATATTCTGAAAACAAGGTTACAAAGTACAGTCGAGATCAACCCTGAAGCAATTCTTTGTGGAGTTTTATTCATGAAATATGTTATTCATTAAAAAATATTTGACAACCATATATGTGGCTGCAAATACTCCATGATCATATAAGACAGGATCTTAGATTAATATAAGAAGAACACTCAAAAACTCAGCCTTGTGCCCAACACCGAGATTTAAGCATAAATATATGAGAAGTGGTGTAGAAGAATATATATATATATATATATATATATATATATATATATATATATATATATATATATATATATATATATATATATATGGATAATATGGAGATCTCTTTATTTTGATCAAAGGATTGATTGTGTATGTATGGTTTTACCTTGTTCTACCTATGATCTTCTACCCTACCCCTCTGACAATATTGATTATCCTTTGATGAAGCCTCTCTTCTCTTTTTAAGAAGACATTTTCTAACTACCTAAGCAATTAGGGTTTTCTTCCTCTCTTGAAATTCCCGTACAATTTTCTTCTTGAAAAATTCTCTTTAATTAATTACTCATTAATTCCTTATTAATGCACTTATATCATCAATATATACATATCTAAAATGAGTTCCTTTTCCTTTTTAATAAAAGTTTATAAATAAACTTTTATTTTCACAATTAAATTAATTTCCCATTAAAATAAGACAACTGTAATTTAATTTTATGGAAGTGAAAAACAAATTTTAAACCATGTAAACCAATTCTTATGTTTTCTTGATATTATCATCTTTCCAATTATATATATGTTTTTCAAATCCATTGCTCGGATATCAAGATACGAGCTCGTGAAGTTGAGTTGTCATGCAATCCCATTAAAACTGCATCTGACTGATATTTTAATTTATGAGAAAATATATCAACTTTCAGTACTTGAAACCTATAACATCATATTCAACGTCGAAATACCTTTCCAACAATATAAATTTGTGTGATTCTGACACCCAGAGCTCAAGTTATGGCCTTCACAAGATCGATACTCAGCCACCGTTGATCAAAATTGATGGGTAAATCTCAGCCCTTGGATTAATTTTCGTTCTTCGCTTCATCAAATTAGACTTTTTGGTTTGAAAGTATATCCCACATGCATTGGGATATTTGATTCTTCATGATATATAATACTAAGTATTTGATACACTTAGCAAGAAACACGAGAAGAGAAGAAATTATGGAACTTGGAGGATTTGGCCCTTGGAAAATTGTCGAATAAAATAATAATTTTGGAATCTCGTCATCGTCCATCTCACACCTAGTCATCAATGAATCAACCATTTATATACTTCCATGTGTCTCTAATAATAATATTCCATGTGTCTCCCTCCATGAGTTGTCACGTGTCACAATTTCATGCTTCCATGTGGAATGTTCTTATTGGTTCATGGTTTAAATGGGGAAAACTTTGGAATAATGGTAAAGTATGGGAAATCAGGTGGAGGGGTAAGTAAAGGTAAAATTGTAGGTAGAAGAAGTCAAGGGGGTATTTTGTAGGTTGCGGGGACAGGTTGACGGGTTGGGTAGTTAGGTGAGTAAGGGAGTGAGCGATGATTGGTGTTCGCCCACCCGCGAGCTATATTACTTTGAGAAAAGTTTAAGTAGGGAGAGGGTAAAGAGATGAGTCTACGAGTATGTGATACAAAAATAGACTGATTGTTGAGGAACGATCGGTCAGACTCACGTGCAAGAGGAATGAAATACTTTGGAGCTGAACACCCATGACAAGGCTGATGGTCGAGATGTAGATCACAAAACTCGGGGTGCAAAATGAAGGTCATGGAAAATGGAGGATGAGAGCTCGAACCCGCGAACACTGAAATATGATTAAGTATGGAAAGAGAGATGTTGAGTGAAAATTATAAGTATGGTGTAATTGTAATAGAGGAGAAGAGAGGATAATATGATACTTAGAAAGATTCTTCAAAATCGGACCTCTGGACAAGGTCTTGAGTAACTTAGGCATACAAAAATAGATTTTTTATCCAAAAAATGTGTGGTGAACCTGAGACTGAGGGCTAGAGAATGAACTTATAAAATTTCAAAAATGTCTTCTTTTGATATCAAGGCTTTTATGAATCCAATAGAATGAAAATATAGATGACCAAATTTTGGTCAACAACTGGCTCCAACTGCAGTACAATGACCCCTTACGTGTTGGAAGATTGGTTATTGTCATTGATGTCAACCCTAGTCATGGGTTTTGGACTGCAAGATTGATAAAGGTAGTTGGACATGAAGGACAATGCACATGCATATACAACACCCATGAATGGATAGTATACATCATGTTGTTTCTGGTGGTATGTGGCACGTCACGTGGATCCTCATGGTTGAGGAGAAATGAATTTTTGAAGATGACAAAGTGAATTGAAGAAGGAAGTACATGTAGGCCCTGAAAATAATTAAAGAAAATAATTACAAAATAAGAAAGTGTCAGGCCAGCCCTAATGTTAAAAGAAAGTGAAATAAATGGTATAAATAAACATCATTATACATTCATTTGATACAATTTGAATTTCATAGGTAATAAGAAGATAAGAAGGCCGGATTTCAAGGGAGGATGAAGTCTTTTGGTGATGTGTTCTAAGGTATGTTATTTTTAGGTCATATTACCATTTTTGCTAGAATTTGTTTTCTAGAATGATTCAGATGGTGAAATCGCTATGGTATTGAGAATACATATCAAGGTACCTTTGGTAAAAATTTCGACTCTTGATTCTCTATAATTATGGAGATACACTCTATGGAAGATAGGGTTTGTGACTAGTCCTGAAGCTAGCCAAAAAATAGGTGTTCCGGGTAAAACAGTCATAACTTTTTCATACAGAATCCAAATGAAGTGGGACCACTTCCATTGGAAATATTATGGACTATAGTTTATTTTGTGTGAGTTTCATAATTGGATGTTAAATAGTGAGCATGGGGTATCTTGTACAAGTTGGGTCTTCTGAATAGACCATAATTGAATAAAGTCTACCATTCTTTCTATAACCTCTTTTTGGGGAGGATTCAAGGAGTGAAAATTGGAGAAGTTTCAGAGAATACAGTGAGTAATATTATCTATAGGATCAGAGCACTCCAAGAATTTACAAATTGCATAAATTGAAGAAGTCTTAGGAAGCATTATCAGGTTCTATGTGATGATTGGTTGATGGTGATGATTTAATGTAAAGTTTTATTATCTCTCATATATTCTTGGGTGGAAGGAAGGGGCAAGGATGGAGAGTTCAAATC
>ML778130.1:210513-262447 GCA_009831015.1 Picea engelmannii
TCTCATATATTGTGCATGGTGTATTATGGTGTATTGGTGTAACTCTTATACTATTGTTCATTTCTCATTGGATATAGTTGAATGGTTTAAGTATAAGTTGAAAAAGGTTTTAAATTGTACTTGATACTGATTCACCCTCCTCTTAGTATCAACATTATTGGTTGTTGAGAACACCAGAATCTCAAGACCAGTTACCTTTTCCATTGGGCTATGAAATCATCTTCAAAATAAAATATTGGAATTCTTCTTCTTTCATGGAGTTATCTTAAAACCTCAATATAAAGACTATCTTATTGTGCAAAACTTGAACTGAAAAAAAAAATAAAAAAAAATGTACATACATGATCTACCTGCCCCAACTTATTTGAAAGAAAGGAGCACTTTAGGTGTAAGCAGATTTCCAATGGAGCCATTCAAGCATCCCATTGACTTGTGAAATGGGCTCCAATAGTAAGAAAAATATTTGGGTTGTTACCAATAAATCAGGAGCATAAAAATCGGGAGCATGCCCAAAATGTACCACAATGGGATCAAGCAATGTGTGCAAAAGATTTGTTAGCGTTGGCGGGCTGACAATACTTTCGAACCATAATTCAATGAAATAAATTCTTGGATGCTCAAGAATACTATTGTCTTTGATTGGATGAGGATTTTTCAACATAAGAATACATTCATCATTTTCCTTATTCTCAACCACTTCCAAGGTTCTTGATTCATCAAAGACTCAAGGTGATCTTGCTCATCATTTTTCTCAAGATTCACTTCTCCCATCAATTCTTTTTGCTGCAAGTTCTTTTGTGATGTTTCATCATCTATTACAAGGATGGAATCTTCTTGTGTATTTGGTGGAGGCTCCTCAATTCCATTCTCAAATTTTCTGTTTGAAATATCATCATATGTAGTATATAGGAGGCTGAAATTTTCTTCTTGTAATTTGGAAGTTTCATCTTCATCTTCAGAAACATGACTTGACTTAAAATTTCATCCACTCTTTGATTAGATTCTTCTTCAAAATTGGAAATTTCATTATCTTGCTTCCATATGGGAGAGGATGGGTGGGCAGAAACATTTAAAACATCAGTAAAAACATATGAATGCACCTTTGCGATGAAATTTTCTGCAAATGAATCTTCTAACACATCCCAACTAGTAATGGAGTTAGGCATTAATGAACTATACCATTAAAGAGCATCCTCTCGTAGAATTTGTAGGAATAATATACATGTAACATTGTCTTCAGTGAGGTTGAAATAATAACATGTACCTTTAAAATTAATCAAGTGTTGCTTTGCATCTTCTGAAGCATCCCCAAATAATGTAGAAATTTTTTTAATAGGAATATTGTGCATTTGAAAGTCTAGTTCTAGTAGATTTAAAGGGGTATTATAAAATTGTCTCCTTCTTTGAGTATTTATCCCTTTTGTTGAGTCTTGCAAAGCCATTGATGGGATTGATGAAGAGTATAAGGAAGCATTATGACATGAATGAAACCCTTCATTTTGAATTTTACCAGGGAGTTCATTCTCCTTAACCTTTGGTGCTTCTCGTTTCTTTTTGATATTACAAAAAATGTGAGCCATTCTTATAATAAGCAACAATTTTCTTGAATCTTCTTCTCAAAATTTTATCCATGGAGATTTTTGGTTCCTCAAATATCTTGAAAATAAATCCTTCCCCATTATGGTCGCCAAAAATGTTGACACTTGAATCTGTCAGGACCGAAACGACAATCTCATGAGGACATTAGTCCCCCTTCATTTTTTGAGAGGTGGTTCTACTCTTTGGCTAAAAGATATATCTTTGAATATCTTGGGATAGGGAGAGTGCTAGAAAAAAAATACCAAATCTTTATTGCTTTGATTTAAATGAAAATGGTTCTGCAATAACCCAATATGATCTTTAAGTGCAACAAAAGTCTTTTAATTAGAAAAGTTTGAAGGAGGGCTTCAACATCATAATTAAATGTGATAATCATCACACACAATATTATTAATAATATATAAATACATCCATATATTCTTCATAGGAGAGAATTATTTGATCATATCAAATAATTTTAATAGAGTACTACAATCAATATCAAAAGAGAATTTGACAGGTCAACCTCAAATACTTTATATTCTGAAAACAGGGTTACAAAGCACAGTCGAGATCAACCCCGAAGAAATTATTTGTGGAGTTTTATTCATGAAAGATATTATTCATTACAAAATATTTGACATCCATATATGTGGCTGCAAATACTCCATGATCATATAAAACAAGATCTTATAAAAATATAAGAAGAACACTCAACAACTCAGCCTTGTGCCCAACTCTGAGATTCAAGAATAAAGCTTTTAAAAGTTAAAAAGTGTCTTCTTTTGATATCAAGGATTTTATGAATCCAATAGAAGGAAAATATAGATCACCAAATTTTGGTCAATAGTACTTAGCATTTCCTTTCTACAAAATCTCATGGACATGTTTGCAAATGTGTTGAATCCACTCAATGAATCTGTTGGCTTTGTCGGTCTTAGACTAAACATGGGAAGAGTATGTCTATGTGGTTGCAAGAGGTAGTGCAACATCAATAGGACCCAAGGGTTGGAATCCCATCCCCACCTGAAATGGGCTATGGCCGGTGGAGCTATGGAGAGCCTTGTTGTAATTGTTTTGAACATAGGGTAGACTCTCATCCCATGTAATTGGATGCTTAGAGTTGTACATGCCTAGGATGTGCACAATCATCCGATTGACAACCTCTATTTGGCAATCGGTTTCGGGGTGGAAAGTAGTGGATTTAGTGATCTTGGTGTCCAACAGTGACCAGAGACTCGACCAAAATGTGTTGAGGAACCTATTGTCCTGGTCATAGATGATGTTCTGTGGTATCCCAAAATGGAACCACACTTGTTTGAAGAAGAGCTTGGTAGTATCTTTCACTGTGATGTTCTTCTTGCAGGTTGTGCGGATGGCGATCTTCGAAAACTGATCAACTACCACAAATATACAATCATTGCCTTGCTTGGTGGATGGAAGACCATACATGTAATCCATCAAGATATATTCCCAAGGCTTCTTGGGAGTAGGAAGAGGGGTGTATAAGCCTTTCTTATCGATGGTTGGCTTGGAAATGGCATAGGAAGTCAAAGATCTAATATACTTACTGACGTCATGTCAAAGTTTTGGCCAATAAAAATGTTTTTGTAGAATGACCACAATTTTCTCCATGAAAAAATTTCCTACCATCTGATTGTAGTGGGATTTCCAAAACAACTTTGCACGCTTGCTTTCAGGAACACATAGATGGCCAAAATGGCATAACAATTTGTCCTGAATGTGAAAATCAGTGACATTCGCGCTTGTACCCAAGGGTTGATAGGTGGTGGAGAAGTTTGGATATTGATGATAAAGTTGGGGCCACTCAAATGCCTCATGTCCAAAATAATGGAGCACAGTGGTGAGTGCATCCATGGGAGGTCGACTGAGGCAGTCAATGACACAATTTGTGCTCCTTGTCTTATACTTGATGTTGATATGGAACTATTGTAGGTAGGTGGAACACTTCTGATGGAAATCATTCTGCAACTTCCCTTATGTCTGTATGAACTATATAGGCCTTTGATCAGTGTGGATGATTGTCTCCTTTCCTAGAATGTAATGTTTCCATTGACAATAGGCTTGTACAATGGAATACATTTCCTTGTCATAGGTGGGGTATTTCTGGACAATATCTGAGAGTGTCTCACTATGGTATGCCACCGGATGACCGTGTTGAGTGAGAACTTCACCTAAAACATAGTTAGATGCATCAGTCTCCATCTCAAATGTTTGTTGTAGATTGAGAAAGGAGAGTACAATATTTGAGCACAAGTGATGCTTCAGATCATCAAATTCTCGTTGTTGTTCCTTCCCCCATGCGAAATTTACCCTACCACCTCCCTTGTTCACTTAGCTAAAGGGCCATGCAATATAGGAGAATAACAACAGGAACCGTCGATAGAAGTTGGTTAGTCCTAAGAAGCTCTGAAGCTCGGTTAATGTGGTCGGGGTTAGCTAGTCATGGATGACCTGGATCTTATATGGATCAACATGTACCCCATGCTCATCAATAATATAGCCCAAGTGTTGGACCCTGCTCATGCCAAAGGAGCATTTTTTCAAGTTGGCATATAGTTTGTGTTGCCACAGAGTTCTCAAAACTTGTTGAATATGTTTCATGTGATCCTCCCAAGTTTTGTTGAAGATGAGAATGTCATCCAAATATACCACCACAAAAGAGTTGGTGAAGGGTCTCAATTCATCATCCATCAACCTCATGAAAGTGGTTGGTGCATTCAAAGGGCATGAATAGCCATTTGAAGAGACCTTTTGTAGATTTTAAAGTTGTCTTCCATACATCCGTTGGTTCGGTGGGAACCTGGTGGTAGCCAAACTTTAGGTCAATCTTACTGAATAACTTCTCCCCCTTGAGTTGGTCAATAAGGTCATCAATTCTGGGAATTGGCTACCATTTCCTTGTTAGGATATTTAGAAACTTAGGAGTTAGTTAAGATCTACTTGGTCTATTATGTCATTAGGTAAAAGTGTGTTTTCTAGTTTGCTTCTTTAGTATGCATTAGTATGCACTTGTAGTTAGGAAATCCGACAGTCACGATATGTTCTCGACATAAAGTGATCTGAGGGTTCATACTCTCCTTGATCTTAACTACCATTGATTTGTGGATTAACACCCGATTGGTCCATGATCTCTATTTAAAGATAATGGAGGGTCATTTTCCAATGATCGATTGTGAGAAAATCTCTTGTAAAATCTCTTTGTAATCTTTTTCTTTTCATTTATAAACTGCTCCAAGTGGTCGCATTGGTTGGGGCTGTGGATGTTTCCCCGTAGGATTTTTACCATGTGAAAACATTAGTGTGTTGATCTTTAATCTGGTTGTGTGAGTGGTTACTGAAAGCGTTCTTCCTTTGTTGGAATACATGTGTTGTCAAACATGGTATCAAAGCCTGTTTGAATACCCGCTCTTGTTGTAGATCGAGATCATGAAGCCGAGTTGCCTCATATCCATTTTATGTCATTTATGTACATTTATGGGTTGAGAATACTATTCCATTGCATCAAGATCACTCGTTTCATTCATGAACACTTTTCGTTTCACTCGAAAAGGTTTATGTTTTCCCAAGATACATCCATTACAGTCAGATCCGAAGGTATAAAGTTTGAATGTGCATTTTTTGAATTTTTTGCAGAGAAGTATTTTGGTTTTGTATTTTTTATTTCTGGGTTGCTACTCTTTTAGATATGCGTATTCTCTTTTCCCCGCACCTTGTGCGATCTTGGAAAATCATAAACAGATAGGAAAAGGTGCATCTTCTGAGTAAGCTAACCGAGATCTAACCCTTGTTGTCATCGAGAAGCGAATTTTTTTTTGAGCACGCTCTCCAAGGCCATCTTCAACAAAAACAACAACAACGTCATCAACAACAACAATCCTTCTTCTAAACATTACAATATGTTTTTCTAGACCATTTGTTTAAAAGGTTCCTTATTAAGTAAGAGGTCTTAAGTTCAAGTCTCTCTTTTGTTACTTTTTTTGAAAAAGTTCATGCTAAAATTGTAAAGTGTATTTCACTTCAAGTATAAAAGTGAATCACTATAAGTAGCTTTAATATTTTATTTTAGAGTTATTTATTTTGCATGCAACTTTTCTTTGTAAAAGTGATCCCCACTTTTCTTTATAAAAGTGGGTCACTTCATAAATCAACTTACACTACCACGTGGTCCTTTGGTTATCGTTTATGCCTTTCTTAAAAAGGGCATAACTCTCACATCCGAAGTTCATTTTCAGTGACGCTTTTTTAAAAACCTCATAACTTTTTGATCTCTTTCCATTTAGATCATCAGTTTCAATTTTTAAATCAGTATTATCTACATATTTAATGTGGCTTATACAAGTAATCTCTTACTTACCAGCACCAACTACTTCCAATGGAAATCCCATATGGAGGATTTATTAAGAAGTAAAGGCTTGTACCGGAGTACCTTGGGAAAGGAAACAACACCCATTGATGTTGATAAGAAATCCAAATGGGATAATAGGAATGACAAAGCATGTGGATTAATCAGAATGTCCATCTCTCCTGATTTAAGGTTCCACCTTCAATCAATTGATAAACCCAAAGAAGCTTGGGAAAATATTGAATCTGTGTTTGGTAAACAAAATATTATTCGAGCACAACAATTAGAAAATCAAGTACTAACTTTAAGTCCAAGAGATTTTTCTTTCATTGAAGACTATCTATCTAAGTTTAAAACACACAAAACTTTATGTGAAGAATGTAAGATAAAGATAGACGAATATCATTGCATCTATCTTATTCTTTCTAAGCTAGGTAGTGCATATTCTGTGTTTGTATTTACCTTTTATGCCATACAAGAGGCTGTAGGGGCAACTTATCAAAAACCTAGTCTTGAGAATTTTTGTGATTCTTTGATTAGAGAGAAAGATAAGCTAGCACAACTTGGAGTGATCAGCACTATAGGTACCTCCAACAAAGCCTTAGTTGTCCATCAAAAAGATAAACCCAAGAATCCCAAGAAGAAACATCCTCGCCACAAAAACAAGTAATATAAGGGTCCCAAACCCACTCAGACAGCTTTTTCTCCTAATGGAGACAAAGGAGAAAAATATAAAAATAAGAATAGTAACAGACATTGCAACTTTTGTGATAAATATGGTCATGATGCGTCCAAATTTTTCAAGAATATGGCATCTTTAGAAGCAGCGATGAAGAAGCACAACATCAGTATTGATTCTACTTCTTCTTCTTCTTCTCATGGACATGCACTTTCTGCTTCTGGTTTCTCCTTCAATACACCTTCTACTTCTACATCTGATAAGTGGCTTATTGATTCTGGAGTATCTTATCATATGGCTAAGGATAGAGACATATTTTATACTCTAAATGAATGTAACACCAAGAAAATATTTGTTGGTGATGATAGATCTTTTAGTGTTGAAGGATCTGGAACAATACAAGTAGAAAATGGCCATTTCAATGATGTATTATGTGTTCCAAGTCTTTCTTGTAACCTTCTATCAGTATATCAAATCACTCATTCAGGTGAAGGTAAAACCGTAGAGTTTTCACCTCACCAAGTTGTAATCAAGGATCTAAAAGATCCTAATCATGTTCTTGTAACTGGAATTATTGATGATATTACCAGGTTGCACAAGTTTGACAACTTTGGGTCATCATATTTTTCATCAGTTTTTGTTGATCATAGCGATGACTTGAGCAAACTTTCGCATGGGATATTTGGACATATAAATTATCGCTCATTGCAAAAACTATGTAATCAACATATGGTGACTAGTCTTCCTCTTGTTTCATGCAGAGATGATGTTTGTGTCAGTTGTGTTCTCGACAAACATCATCGGGACAGTTTTGAAAAACGTGCCTCTTGGAACACCTTGGGTCCTTTGTAACTTGTTCACGGTGATTTGTGTGGTCCACTTTCTTCTCCTTCTTTTTTTGGGTGCAAGTATTTCTTAACTTTAATTGATGACTTTTCTAGACGTACTTGGGTTTACTTCTTAAAACTTAAGAGCGAAGTTTTAGACAAGTTTTTGGCCTACAAGGCCCTTGTAGAAAAGAAATCTGGACATCAAATTCAAAGGTTAAGAAAAGATAATGGAGGCGAATATGTGAACAATAATTTTACAAGTTACTACACTACAAAGGGAATCCAAATGCAACACATTGTTCCATATACACCACAACAAAATGGCGTTGCTGAGAGAAAGAACCGCACATTAAAAGAAATGGCTAATTGTATGATCCAATCTAAGGGATTAAGTCTAAAGTATTGGGCGGAAGCCATCAACTATGAAAATTACATAGTAAATCGCACTCCCACAAAGGATCTTAAAAATATAACACCGGAAGAAGATTGGACTAAAATTAAACTAGATGTAAGTCACTTCTATGTATTTGGAAGTATAGCATGGGCTCACATTCCTGATGAGAAAAGGAAAGCATTGCAGCCTAAAAGTGAGAAGTGTATATTTGTTGGTTATTCTGAATATGTCAAAGGTTACATACTTCTTCAATCACATTGTAATGAAATTATTATTAGAAGAGATTTTAAATTTGATGAAAATCTCTTGGCCTGCAAGCCTAATTCAGCGTTTGTGCCTTCTTTGGCCTGCGAGCCTAATTCGGTGGTTGTGCCTTCTTCGACCTACGAGCCATCTTCGAAGTTGGTTTCCCTTCTTATGATCTGGTTTCTTCTTCAAATGATGACAGTGATGATGAAAATCCACCTCTGCCTACTCACCCTCCTCCAGATGAGTCCTTTGAACTTGAACCAACACCAGATCCACCGCTTCCGAGATGGGTTAATTCAACACGAGAAGCAGCTGGTGATATTGTCGATGATCCTTCATATCAACGTCAGACACATTCATAGTTCCAGTGAGCCTCTTCTCTTTTGGCTCAAGTTTCATAAACTCATGATCCAGAGACATTTCCAGAAGCTTTAGTTCATCCAGATTGGGATACAACAATGAATGAAGAGTATCGTTCTTTAATGGAAAATGATACTTGGGATCTTGTACCTCTTCCAAAAGGAAGAAAACTTGTTAGATGAAAATGGGTCTACAGAACTAAGTATGCCTTAGATGGAAGTGTTGAAATACATAAGGCTCAGTTATTTTCCAAAGGATTTTCCCAAGTTGAAGGAATTGACTATAATGAAACGTTTGCCCCTATAGAAAAAATGAATTCCATCTGCCTTGTTCTTTCCCTTGCTGCCTCACATAAATGGGAGGTCCATCAGATGGATGCTAAATCCGCCTTCTTGCACAGATATTTGCAAGAAGAAATATACATGGAACAACCTCTTGGATATGTCCATAATGACTCTAGCCTTGTTTTTCACCTCAAGAAATCTCCCCAAGCTTGGTATGCCAAAATGGACAGCTTTTTTATTGCCACTAGATTCTCTAGATGTCATTCTGATCTTAATGTCTATACCAAGAAAGTAGTAAGCCATCTCATAATACTTGTCCTTTATGTTGATGACCTTATCCTCACTGGTAGTGACTCAAAACTTTTAAACCATGTAAAAACCATCCTTAAGACGAAATTTGAAATGATAGACTTAGGCTTTTTGCACTATTTCCTTGGCCTCCAAGTTTTGAAAACCAATGAAGTAATTTTTATTTCCTAGTCTAAGTATGCTTGTGACCTTATTCGTCGCTTTCACATGGACGATTGTAAACCAACCCCTTCTCCCTTCTAGTCTGCAGTCAAGCTTACTGCCACCTGTACTTATCCTGAAGTTGATGTCACCATGTATCGTTAGTTAGTTGGTAGCCTCTTATACTTGACTCATACCCGTCCTGATATTTCCTTTGTTGTTGGTCTTGTTGCCCGCTATATGAAAACACCCCATGAAATTCATTGGAAAGCAACCAAAAGGATACTTCTCTATGTTCATGGTACAATTCAGTTCAGGATACATTATAGTTCAGGGGGGGATCCTTTATTGGTTGGTTTCACTGATTCAGATTGGGCTGATGACCCTGATGATCGGAAGTCTACTGCAAGTTATGTTTTTAGCCTTGGTTCAGGACTTGTCACTTAGGCCTATAAGAAACAACAGGCTATTGCACTTTCTTCAGCAGAAGCAGAGTATCGAACAGTGGTAAATGCAAGTCAAGAAGCCATGTGGCTTCAACAAATCCTTTCAGAGTTTGGATTCCAGCACCAACATCCGAATAGCCTTTGGTGTCACAATCAGAGTTCCATCAAGCTCGCCAAATACTCAGTTCAATATCAGCGTAGAAAACACATCGAGCTACACATGCACTTCATTAGAAATCTCATTCATGATCAAGTTATTGAAGTGCTATTTTTCCCTATAGAAGATCAAGTTGCAGACATTTTCATAAAGTCTCTTACATAAGCGAAGTTTTCCAAACTTCGATCTATGTTAGGAGCTCAGGAAGTTGTCATTAAGGGGGGATAGGCTCTAATGCCTCCTTCCTTCTCCTATTGTGTCACTATTTTAAATCCTTCAATCCTATCCGAAGTTGTTCTTAAGGGGGGATGTTAGGATATTTAGACACTTAGGAGTTAGTTAAGATCTACTTGGTCTATTGTGTCATTAGGTAAAAGTGTGTTTTCTAGTGTGTTTCTTTAGTATTCATTAGTATGCACTTGTAGTTAGGAAATATGATGGTCATGATATGTTCCTGACATAGAGTGATCTGATGGTTCATACTCTCCTCGATCTTAATGACCATTGATCCATGGCTTAACACCTGATTGGTCCATGATCTTTATTTAAATATCATGGAGGGTCATTTTCCGATAATCGATTGTGAGAAACTCTCTTGTAAAATATCTCTGTATAATTTTTCTTTGCATTAATAAACTGCTCCAAGTGGTCACATTGGCTGGGGCCGTGGATGTTTCCACATAGGGGTTTTACCACGTGAAAACATCGGTGTGTTAATATTTGATCTGGTTATTTGAGTGGTTACTAAAGGTGTTTGTCCTCTGTTGGAATACCTGTGTTGTTGAACATTCCTGACTATGATTTTGTTTAATGCTCTGTAATCAATGCAGAGTCTCCAGGTCCTGTCCTTCTTCGACACCAATACAATTGGGCTTCCACAATGGGAGGATTTGGGTTTGATGTGCTCCTTTTGAAGAAGCTCTTGGATCTGACACTTGATTTCATCATTTTCCATTAGTGAGCGATGATAGATTGGTCCATTAGGTAGAGGTGCACCGAGGTTAGATAAATTGGATGTTTGACTTAGTAGTGTGTCAGTACCCCGGTGGGTGAGGAGAATATGTATCTATACTCTTCCATGATCCTGTCCACTTGATTCTACTGCAAAGAGAAGATTTGTGAAGAGGCAACACATGTGGTGGCGACCTTTTTGTTACTGTGAGCACATATCACAAAGAAGACAAAATTTTTGGTCTCTTAATTGACCTTAATGCATTGCTTAGCAAAGATTAAAGAAATAACGTTAGGCGGTGCTACATTTGGTATCCTGTATAATTGACTACCAAAAGTAATAATAACACTGCGGTGTCTAGACTCATACACAACATTATGCTTCCACAAATATGGTTGTCCTAAATATCACAAACTTCAAGGGGAGAAATATCACACAATACCTCATATTTTAAAGTCTCGATGTCGTAGGGCAAACGACACTATTGGCTGACACGAAGATATCTTCCTTGGTGAATCCAGCTGATGGTGTAGGGTTGCAGGTGTGGTTTCTTTGGAAAGTCCAATCGCTTGATGACCTCTTCTAAGATCATGTTCTTCTGAATACTTCTATCAACAATGAAATGAATAATATCCCCCTTTACCCACATCTATCAGTGAAAAAGGCTTTCCCCTTCCTTTGGTTCTTCTGGTTCGCTTGGCTAGACTTTGGTGGTAGTGACAATGGCATTGGGTTAAACATTGATAATCCACTTCCCTCCTTTTTTATTTGATTTTGAGTTAGAATCAACCTCTGACTCGGAAGCCTTCATCTCGACCACGAGTGACTGCTTGGAGAAGCATTCTTCAATGTTGTGCCAAGGGATTTTATGGTATTCACACCATTTTCCCATGTCCTTATTCTTCTTCTCATTACACTTCTTATGTTGTGGCTTGGATTGGGTTTCCTAAGATTGACCATCTTTTCTTTGTCCCTTGTTGTGTGGGTTGGGGCTGCCTTTGCCCTACTTCGGTTGCGAGGAGTTTGTAGATCCAAACGCTTGCCTCTTCTGCTAAATTTTTGCTCGATCTTGAAAACATATCTATAATCTGTATTGATATGGATTTTATGAGAAGAAAGAAATGAATAAATATTATTAATAGATGCTTAACACATAATAATAGAGATACAATAAAAATGGTTTTCTATTCAATAAGGAAATAAGATGAAACTGTAAAATGCAGCGGAAAACAAGCTTGCTAGAATGGTGGTGGCTTATCTCTGAGAAGAGATGTGAAGAATGTGCTCATTCGCAAGAAGATGGTTACAATGAGGCTATGAAGGCCTTTTACAATAAACAAGAATTTCAAAAATCCTAGAAATCCAAAAACCTAACCCTAGGAGATGAAGCACCAAAAGTCAGATGGGCCCCATTTCGGTAAGTTAGTACTGTTGGATTACTGAGAGGGGGGTTGAATCGATAATAGAGAAATTTAATCATTTTTAACCATATAATCCAAGTGTTATATCATTGTAGCATTAGCATCCAATAAATACAGAGTAAATAAGCAATGAACAATCATACACATACACAGTACACCAGTGTTTTACGTGGAAACCCAAAGCAGGAGAAAACCATAGAATGCTTTTTCTTATATGTCTTGAAAAATTACATTCATTGGAAGCATCGCCTTCCTTTTTTTTCCAGCTGCAACTAGAAGGAGGTTCCAACCCCCTAGTTTCTCAGGCTACAACCCGAGGGAAGCTCAAACTCCCCAATTCTATGGCTACAACTAGAAGGAGGCTGCAACCCCCTATGTTCTTTGGATACAACCGGAAGGTGGCTACAACCACTTGTCCTTTCCCTTTCCAACCTCATTGACATATATGTAGAATGATGTAACCACTATCACACTATCACTATAAGATATACTGTTGTAAACCTGTACCAATCAACTTGTACCAAACAACCTGTACCAAACAACCTAAACCATGCATCAACCTGTACCTCAACATGTAATCAACCTATACCATAAACAAGTGCATAAACCATTCACCAACATGTACCAACTAACCTGTAATCAACCTGTATTATAAACAAGTGCATCAACCATGCAACAACCTGTACCTCAACCTATACCATGAACAAGTGCATCAACCATGCACCAAAGTTGTACAAATAACATATCACAACAACCTGTCCAAACAACCTATCACAACAACCTATCTCATCAATATTATCAACCAAACTATATCTACTCACCAAGATCAATCACCAAGACAACTCTCAAAGATGTGCATCAATCAAGCATAACACAACAACTCATAACATCACCAAGATCAATATGTGCTTCTAATAATATACTAATACAAGTATGTTAAATCATCCATAAACCATGTGTCAACAATACTACTAACAAGTACCTCCAACCATGTACCAAGTATGTACCAATCATGTATCAACTACTCATCAACTATAACTCATCAATATGTACCAACATCATCAACTATACACCTCAAGTATGTGTCAACTCATCAACTACTTGTCTCAACCATGTACCCAACATGTACCTCAACCAAAATCCCTCATCAATTTCATCACCCAAATATGATTTGTAACTTTGTAATAAACCTGGTGTATATGATCAGATACCTACAAACCTTCCTTAACTTTAACAACAAGAGACTAGCATTTTCATCAAACTTTTCTTTGGTCTCACATGACTAGTTTTGGATTAGTCAACAACCCTAACTTGAAATAATCATAACTATGTACCTATAATGAATAAATATTTGAAAATTGTACATAATTTTCTTCGGTGTGTTTTATGAAATTCCTTTAGGTGTCAGTACTTCAAACCTCTCAGAAAAGGAGTTATAGCAAAAATGGCATACCTTGCTTAATTCTGGCTTATTCTAGAGAGCGACCTTGTAGAGTGTGCCCCGCATGGAATATTTGTTGAATTGATATGAAAATGTTACAAAACATAGTAAGGACTGTACTACAACCAACACATTTGGTCTTACTGAACTTGGATCTGTGATGAATAACTTATGACATTTTTACCCAAAACACATGTTTTAGACTAGTTTCAGGACTAGCCACAAACCCTATTTTCAAAGGAGTGTAACTCCAAAAATAAAATGACACACAAGATAAATTTTTTACCATGGATACTTGGATATGTTTCCTCAATGGAATAAAAATTTCACGGATTGAATCATTCTAGAAAAAAATTTATTGTGAAAATGGTGAGATGACCTGTAGATAACATACCTTAGAAAGCATCATCAAAAGAATTTATCCTCCCTTGAATTCAAACCTTCTTTTCTTCACCTTCCATATGAAATTTGTCTTAGATATCCCTCAGTTACCTCAGTCACCTATAGATATTAAATATTCTCAAGTGATGTAAAATGATTGAGCCTTGCCTCTTATTTATACTCTCCATCTTCTAAGTCACTTAACCAATTTCTAGGTCACTTAACCCATTTCTAGGTCTCTTAACCCATTTCTAGGTCTCTTAACCTATTTCTAGGTCACTTAACCCACTTATAGGTCACTTAACCTATTTTCCTCATTTTTAAGGTTAACCACTTTCCATAATTAGAAAGTTCTCCATTACTTTATCATTTAAATATTCCTCCTTGACTTTGTCACCTCACTTTATCATTTAAATAATATTATTTGATTTTGTCACTTCACTTTATTATTTAAATAATCCTTCTTGACTTTGTCACTTTACTTTATCATTTAAATAATAATTTCTTCTTTGCAAGATCTTTGACTTCTTTGATCTTTTGGGGCTTCAAGCCAACATATGAGGGTCCTCCAACTTCGTAAGGCCATAACTCTCAAACCGTGAGGAGTTATGTGTCGTTCCACATACCACCAGAAATGGCCTGACGTGTGTTATCCATATAGAATAGTGTTTCCTTCAAATATATCAAAACTCATATCATTATCCATCAAAAAAACTTGGGTCCATTACCCTAACCTGGGTTCTCCAACTTCTCATGGCCATAACTCTCTAACCGTGAGGAGTTATGTGACGTTCCACATAATACCAGAAATGGAATGACATGTACTATCCATCTAGAATAGTATTACCTTCAAATATATTAAAACTCATACAATTATACATTAAACAACCTTGGGTCCATTACCCAAACCTTTGTGCTACTATAATTCTCTACCAGACTTTATCCAAGGGTTGACATCAATCACTAAGAGTTGACATCAATATACAATATAACTCTCCAACAGTTTACATCAATGACAACCAAAAATCCATACCAACTATCCATCAACCTAAGCCAACTGTCTTACAATATCCCCCCTTTGGCATTGATGGCAACACCAACATTTATGGAAACACTTAGTCATGATAACATTCATACTCATATTATTTATCAATGTTTCTATCTCTCCCCCTTTGAAATCAATGGAAAAGGGTATCTCCCTTTGGGGTTGCTCCCCCTAACTAAACTCTCCTTGGGGTTGCTCCCCCTGTCTACATGCCTTTGATTTTTCTTTGTGTTTATAATCCTCTGATTACTCTCTTTCCCTTCATATCAATAATATCTCCCCCTTTGAAAAAGGGTATCACTCTGGAGTCATATCGCTCATTATTCCCTTGTGACAATCACTCCCCTTGGAAACATGCCTCTATGCTCTCTCTCCAAGAATTTACTTTTTCATATGATAAATATCTCCCCCTTTGTCCTCTTTATGGTGCTTTCTCGTGTACATCTAAGACATATAAGATAATCATTCAAAAGCATTCATTTTGGAGTAGAAATTACTCCTAGTCTCTGGCGAAGATACTCAAGGGATTCTCGTGGAAGCAGTTTTGTAAAGATGTATGTCACTTGTTCTTTGTTTCCCACATATTCAACTCTGATGTTATTCTCTGCAACTTGTTCCCGTAGAAATTGATACTTGATTGGAATGTGCTTCGTCTTGGAGTGCATCATCGGGTTTTTTGAGATATTGATGGCGCTTGTATTATCACAATAGATTGGAATGGGCTCATCATACTTAACCTATATATCTGTCAAAGTTTGTTTCATCCATAGAACCTATGTGCAACATGTTGTTGCTGCAATATACTATGCCTCGGCTGTAGATAAGGATATTCATGATTGTTTCTTTCTTATCCAAGATACTAAAAACTCACCCAAGTAGAATTTTGTTCCATTGGTGCTTCATTGGTCATCAATGCAACTTATCCAATCTGCATCTATGTAGGCAATAAGTGATATATCCTTCCCTTTTGGATACCATAATCCAAACTCTTTTGTTCCTTTGAGATATCTAAAAATCCTCTTCACTTCTAATACATGTGATTCCTTTGGTCCTTCTTGAAATCATGTCATCTATCCAACTGCTTGCATTACATCTGGTTTGGATGTTGTCACATATAGTAATCTACCAATCATTGACCTGTATTGCCTTTGGTCTGTAGAATTTGAATTATCATCTTTGCTCAACTTGCAACTGGTTTTCATAGGAGTGGTAAATGGTTTGAAATATTCCATTTCGAACCTCTTTATTATTTCTCTAATATACTTAGTTTGAGAAATAAAAACTCCTTGGTTTCTTTGACATATCTAAAGACCCAAAAACAAGGATAGTTCTCCAAGTAATGACATTTCAAATTCATTATGCATATCCTTTGTAAATTTTTGGCTTAACCTATCATTAGTACTTCCAAAACAATATCATCAACATAAATTTCAATTAATAAAATATTACCTTGAGTTACCTTGATGTAGAGGTTGTTGTCTGCACTTCATTTCCATAGTTCACGGGGAGTTTTGTCATTGTTGTTTCTGAGTATTACTGTATTTTGAATATGAACTATTGTATGCACTTCATGTGTCCAAAAAATATCTGTCAATTTGGAATCCATTAGCATTGTTCGATTCATTTCCCATGTAATTACCATCCATTATGATAATGTTCCTTTGTCTCTGATTTTGAATGTGAACTTTTGTATGCACTTCATGTGTCCAAAAAATATCTGTCAATTTAGAATCCATTAGCATTGTTCGAGCCATTTCCCGTGTAATTACCATACATTATGATAATGTTCCTTTTTCTTTGAACCACTCATTGAACCAATATATGAATTCATGATCTCATCCATACTGTCCAAGAATCTACTTGCGCAACTGTCCATAATGTTGACCCATTTATCATTATACTATCATGAAGTCTCGATTAATCCTTCAAGTTGTACTTCTGCTAACTGATTGTTATGGATATTTCTTCTTAAACTCTGCAAGTTTCTCAAAGGATGGTTCTTTGGTCCGTCATAGCTATCGCATAGACTCCCCTCTCTAATATTCATATTACCTGGGAGTCTCTAAGACGGATGGCTCAGAACAATTCCTACTCTGATGTGTATTCATCATCATCTTCATTGGTAGATTCATCATCATCTTCATTAGTAGATTCATTATCTCTCTGACATCTAACTTATTTCTTTCTATATGTGGATTCATCTTTCACTACAATGCCTGAAAGTACAATCTCTTGAACTTGTTCCTTATTTACCTGTCCTTCATTTCTTTCAATTATTTTCCAAACCTTTCTGTATCTGACATCTGTCTTTTTCTATGTAGAATTTTCTTCATCTCGTTTTATTTCCAATCTTGTGATCTCTGGTACCTGTTCTTTGTTCACATGTTCTTCCTATTTTCTTATCCATACTTTCTTATATTTGATATCAATATTCTCTTTCATGGAAGTATCGATAATGATTCTACAATCACTGGCTATGTGTCCAGAGTTATGAAATTTGTAACACTCAATGTTAAATGCGACCACATAGGCACTTCTTGCTTGAAAATTTCTTTTATAATCCCTACAATCTGAAACCTTATGTTCAAAGTTAGTACAATAAAAACAATGACCATAAAATAAATTTGCATACCTGGGAGTGAATGATATTCTTTGTGGCGTAGTACTTCTAAATTTTTTCCTTGACTAAGCATGATCATTATTGAAGATTCTTTATGGATTGAACATGGATGGTCTTCTTGAAGATGTATCTTCAATCGTTTTCTTAGATTCTGGTTGACTATGATTCCTTCCTTTGAGTACTTCTGCATAACTCTTTATGTTTTATTCATTCTTATTTTCTAGCTATGTAGAGTGCTTCTCTTCATTCTCTACAACTGATGTGGATGTTTCTGGCTCTTCAAGGTTCTTGTTGAGCTTGACGATTTTGAATCTTAGTGTGACAACATCTTCTTCAAGATTCTCAACCTCTTCTTATTTCGTTATTATCTGAGATTTCATGACCTCTTATGTTCTATTTGCTTCTTTGAGTTGGATTTTCAATGTAATTATTTCTTCTTCCAGTCTTCTCTCTTATTAACCAAACTCTTCCTCAAGTTGGTTTAAGTCATTGGTTCTTTCCTTGAGATGATCCATCAATATATTTTCTCTCCTTTCTTATTCTTCCTTTTGTGTTGCTATGTTGGCTTCTAAACATTTCTTTTGATATTCTAGTGTTTCTTCAATTATTCTGGCCTCTTCTAGTTGATCTCTTAAATTCTTGATGACCTGCTGATGTTTTTCGGAACCTTAAACACTTTCCTTTTGCTTCATCAATTCTTTCTTGGATGACTTGTTTTCTTCTCTTTCTTTCCTTATATATTTAATTGCATTGATCAAGTTTTCTCTGTAATCAACTTCTACTTCTTCATACTCTTCCTCGTATGAATCTTTCTAACATGATGAGCATCTTTCTTCTTGTTCTGTATCTGCATCTTCTTTGGCATTTTATGAATCTGCGATGGGTGAAGAATATATTTCATGTCACTTATCCCAAATTTCTTTGGCTGATGAACATTTACCAACCTTTTATCTTACCAAACTAGGTAATCCTTCCCAGATGAAATCCATTTCTATTTTGTTATTCTTCTTCAATTCCTTCTTAGCTGCAATCTTTGCCCTTCTTGAACTATCATATCCTATAACAACTGATAGACAAATATAATGTCCCTGTGCATGTAAAAACACTTATGTCCTTCTGCTCCACATCTCATACTTAAAACCATTCTGACCATTAAACATCGGTACTCCATTCTCAGAATAATCCATGATCTCCTTCCAGTGGTTAAACTCTTTCCTGAAGGAGCCTCTCTCTGATACCAGTTGTTGGTTTACTGAGAGGGGGGTTGAATCAGTAATAGAGAAATTTAATCTTTTTTAACCATATAATCCAATTGTTATATCAATGTATAATTATCATCCCATAAATGCAGAGTAAATAAGAAATGAACAAATGAAAAATCATACACATACACAGTACACTAGTATTTTACATGGCAACCCAAAGCGGGAGAAAACCACAGAATGATTTTTCTTATATGGCTTGAAGAATTACATTCATTGGAAGCACCAACTTCCTTTTTTTTCCAGCTGCAACTGGAAGGAGGCTCCAACCTCCTAGTTTATTAGGATACAACCCAAGGGAAGATCCAACTCCCCAACTCTCTAGCTACAACTATAAGGAGGCTACAACCCCCTATGTTCTCCATCTACAACCAGAAGGTGGCTAAAACCACCTGTCCTTGCCCCGTCCAACTGCCTTGATGTATAAGTAGAATGATGGAACCACGATCACACTATAATTGTGAGACATACTGCTGTAAACTTGTACCAATCAACCTGTATGAAACAACCTGTACCAATAACCTGAACCATGCATCAACATGTACCAACCAACTTGTAATCAACCTATACCATAAACAAGTGCATCAACCATGCAACAACCTGTACCTCAACCTATACCATGAACAAGTGCATCAACCATGCACCACACCTGTACAAATAACATGTCACAAGAACCTGTCAAAACAACCTATCACAACAACCTGTCTCATCAATCTTATCAACCAAAATAGATCTACTCACCAAGATAAATCACCAAGAAAACTCTCAAAGATGTGCATCAACCAAGCATAACACAAAAACTCATAATCATCACCAAGATAAATATGCGCTTCTAATAATATACCAATACAAGTATGTTACATCATCCATAAACCATGTGTTAACAATACTACTAACAATTACCTCCAACCATGTACCAAGTATGTACCAATCATGTATCAACTACTCATCAATATGTATCAACATCATCAACTATACACCTCATGTATGTGCCAAATCATCAACTACTTGTCTCAACCATGTACCCAACATGTACCTCAACCAAAAGCCCTCACAAATTTCATCATCCAAATATGATTTGTAAATTTGTAATAGATCTGGCGTATATGATCACATACCTGCAAACCTTCCTTAACTTTAACAACAAGAGACTATCATTTTCATCAAACTTTTCTTTAGTCTCACATGACTAGTTTTGGATTAGTCAACAGCCCTAACTTGAAATAATCATAACTATGTACCTATAATGAATAATATCTGAAAATGATACAAAATTTTCTTCAATGTGTTTTATGAAATTCCTCCAGGTGTCACTACTTGGAACCTCTCAGAAAAGGAGTTATAGCAAAAAAGGCATACCTTGTTGAATTATGGCTTATTCTAGAGAAAGACCTTGTAGAGCGTGACCTACACGGAATATTTGTTGAATCAATCTGAAAATGTTACAAAACATACTACACACTGTACTCTAACCAACACATTTGGTCTTACTGAACTTGGATCTGTTATGAAGAAGTTATGATGTTTTTACCCAAAACACATGTTTTAGACTAGTTTCAGGACTAGCCAAAAACCCTATTTTCCACAGAGTGTAACTCTAAAACGACAATGAAACACAAGGTGAATTTTTTGCCACAAATACTTGGATATTTTTTCTCAATGGGATAGCAATTTCACGGTCTGAATCATTCTAGAAAAAACGTTATTGCGAAAATGGTGAGATGACCTGTAAATAACATACCTTCGAAAGAATCGTCAAAAGAATTTATCCTCCCTTGAATTCCAGCCTTCTTTTCTTCACCTTCCCTCTGAAATTCGGCTTATACATCCCTTGGATACCTCAGTCACCTATAGATATTCAATATGCTCAAGTGATGTAAAATGAGAGATCATTTCCTCTTATTTATACTCTCCATCTTCTAGGTCACTTAACCCATTTCTAGGTCACTTAACCTATTTCTAGGTCTCTTAACCCATTTCTAGGTCACTTAACATATTTATAGGGCACTTAACCTATTTTCCTCATTTTTAGTGTTAACCACTTTCCATAATTAGAAAGTTATCCATTACTTTATCATTTAAATATTCCTCCTTGACTTTGTCACCTCACTTTATCATTTAAATAATCTTCTTTAATTTTGTCACTTCACTTTATTATTTAAATAATCCTTCTTGACTTTGTCAATTTACTTTATCATTTAAATAATATTTTTTTCTTTGCAAGATCTTTGACTTCTTTGACCTTTTGAGGCTTCAAGCCAACATATGAGGGTCCTCCAACTTTGTAAGGCCATAATTCTCAAACCGTGAGGAGTTATGTGACTTTCCACATCCCACCAGAAATGACATGACATGTAATATCCATATAGAATAGTATTTCCTTCAAATATATAAAAACTCATATCATTATCTATCAAACAAACTTGGGTCCATTACCCAAACTTGGGTTCTCCAACTTCTCATGGCCATAACTCTCTAACCGTGAGAAGTTATGTGACATTCCACATACCACCAGAAATGGAATGACATGTACTATCCATATAGAATAGTATTACCTTCAAATATATTAAAACTCCTACCATTATATATGAAATAACATTGGGTCCTTCAGCCAAACCTTTGTGCTACCGGAATTCGCTACCGAAATTTCTCCAAGAGTTGACATCAATCCGGAATTCGCTACCGAAATTTATCCAAGGGTTGACATCAATATAAAATATCACTCTCCAATAGTTGACATCAATGACAACCAAAAATCCATACCAACTATCCATCAACCTAAGCCAACTGTCTGACAAGTACATCAACTTCCCGAGTTCATAACTTTTGCATACGATCTTCGTTTTAGCCGCACGATAGCTCGTTGGAAAGGTCTAACCGAGAAGAAAAATTTCCAACTGGCCCAGGTTAATTCTTGCAATTTTCCTTAGGGCCCCAAATCCCAAAAAACGTCGTTTAGGGCCTCAAAATGGCCCTGGAAGTTTGTAACCCAAAAAATTACCGAAAAACTTCCAAGGTGGAAAATTGTTTTTCGAGCTAGTGGAATAGGTAGGTGGCCAATGATATCCAGTTGGTTCAATCCTCCCTCCTTAGGAAGAAATAGTTTCCATTGCGTTGATTTCCCCCATCAGATGAGGAAATTTCTGCTGAATTTGGCCCCGGGTGAGCCACTTGCCTTGGTGTAGGAGCTTCCCTGCTTTGACGACTCGATAAAACTGGATCCTTTGATTTCGATTTCCCTTGATCTATGTATCCACATTATGATCACTGGATGCATGTTGTATGCAATCGGGTTTGAGATCTGTTGGTGTCAGTTGTTATGTTACTTTTGAGGTGTCCAATAATGGTGGGAAATAAGGCCGAAGGAGATCCATGTTGAACACTGGGTGCAGGCCAAGGAAAGGAGAAATGTTGAGCACAAAATAATTATCCCCCATAGCCTTGGTGATGGTGTACGACCCATAATAGAATGGGTGAATCTTCCAATGGGGTCCTGTAAGTCATTCTTTTTGCAAGTGAAACCAAACTTTGTCGCCCACCTGAAACTTATGTGGCACCCAATGTTTATCATGGCACTACTTGTACTTGTGATTGGACTTTTGTAGGATATCTTGAACCTGTTGGTGGATGTGTTGGATCTGCTCAATGAACTGGGTGGCTTTGTTAGCTTCAGTTGGAGAAAGAGATGAGTCGATCGAGGTGACCGCAAGGGGAGGTGCAACATATATGGGACCTAATGGTTGGAATCCCAACCCCACTTGAAATGGGATTTGGCAGGTTGAACTATGCAGGGCTCAGTTGTATATATGTTGGACATAGGGAAGACTCTCATCCCATGTGCAAGGGTGCTTGGAATTATACATGCACATGATATGCACAATCATTCAATTTATGACCTCAGTTTGGCCATCTGTCTGGGGGTGGAAGGCCATGGATTTGGTGAGCTTGGTGTCCAACAGTGACCAGAGGCTCGACCAAAATGTGTTGAGAAATCAACTATCCCGATATGAGACAATCATTTGTGGGATTCCAAAATGTACCCAAACTCGTTCAAAGAATATCTTAGCAGTGGTCTCTGTTGTGATGCTCTTCTTATAGGCAACCAGAATTTCCATCTTCGAAAAGCGATCAACAACCACAAAACATAGTCATTTCCCCACTTGGTGGACGGGAGGCCTGACATGTAGTCCATTGAGATGGATTCCCATGGCTTGTCAGGATTAGGAAGAGGGGTGTATAGGACATGTTTCTTAGTGGTTGGTTTGGCAATAACACAATAGTGCAAGACCTGATATACTTGTTGACCTCCTGTCAAATTTTTAGCCAGTAGAAATTTTTATGTAGCATCGCCACTGTCTTTTCAATGCTGAAGTGTCCTGCCACCCAACTGTAGTGGGCCTTCGAGATCATCTTTTATCCCTCGCTTAATGGAATTCATATATGGCCTAGACGACACAACAACCCATCCCGAAGATGGAAATTATTGACAACTTCGTTTGCACCCAACATTTGGTAGGTGGTGGTGAAGTCTGGGTCTATCTCATAGAGTTGGGTCCATCCAGAGGTCTCATGGCCACAAGATTCTAGCACCGTGGTGAGTTCCATGACTGGAAGTCTGCTAAGGAAATCAATGACGCAGTTGGTGCTTCATGTTTTATACTTGATGTTGAGGTGGAATTGTTACAAGTATGTGGACCACTTTTGATGGTGGCCAGTCTCCAATTTGCCTTGTGTCTGCATGAACTACAGTGGCTTATGATCAGTGTGGATGACTGTATCCTTCCCAATAATGTAATGTCTCCACTAGCGATAGGCTTGCACAATGGATTACATTTCTTTGTCATAAGTAGTGTACTTACAGACAACATATGATAGTGTCTCACTATGATAGGCTAGGGGCTGGTCGTGTTGAGTGATAACAACGTCTACAGCATAGTCTGAAGCATATATCTCACTCTGAAGGGTTGTTGCAGGTCCGGTAGTGAAAGTACTATGGATGAGCACAAGAACTTATTCAAATCATCGAACACTTGTTGTTGGGACCTGCCCCATGCAAATTTATCCTTACCGCCACCTCTGGTTATTTGGCTGAGGGCCCATGCAATATGGGAGAATCCCAACATGAACCTATGGTAGAAATTGGCAAGACCCAAGAAGATATGAAGCTCAGTGAGTGTGGTTGGGGCTGGTCAGTCACGTATGTCTTAGATCTTGGATGGTCCACATGTATGTCATGCTGATCAACGATGTATCCCAGGTAATGGAGCATGTCCATGCCAAAGGATCATTTTTCCAAGTTGGCGTATAGCTTGTGCTACCACAGGGTGTGCAGAACCTATTGAATATGTTGTAAGTGTTCTGCCCAAGTCTTGATGTAAATGAGAATGTCATCCAGATACACCATGACAAAATTATTGGTGAATGGTTGCAGGATAATGTCCATCATCCTCATGAAAGTGTCTGGAGCATTTGTCAACCCTAAGGGCATGACCAACGATTCAAAAAGGACTTCCTTTGAATTGAAGGCAGTCTTCCATACATCTGTCTGTTCTATCAGGACCTGGTGGTAGCCAGACTTCAGATCAATCTTACTGAAGTATTTTTTCCCCATGAGTTGATCAAGGAGGTCGTTGATTCGGGGAATTAGGTACTAGTTTCTGATTGTGATTTTATTCAGAGCTCGGTAATCAATGCAGAGTCACCATGTTTTGTTGGGCCCTTCATTTTTGGGATAAGGCATAGTGCACGTTTTGACTGAGCACGAGGTGCACAAGCTCCAAAAGAAGTTGGACAATAGAGCAAGAAAGAGCAACAGAAATCAGTTGTGAAAGACAGCACAATGCAAACTAAGAAACAACGGTTGCAACAGAACAAGTGTGCAAGATGAGATGTAAGACATAACCTAGCTTATATATAGGGATGAACATGATTGTAAAAGGGTTGATTAGCTATGAGTTCAACTGAATTGTGATCGAGTTCAACATGATTTTTCCCTCTCTATTAGGTTGTTGTCAGTCGGGTCAAGAAAATGTTTGAGTATGTAATGTAGTCTGTACGCCTTTTGAGAATTAGATCTCTACGACATGAATCCATAATCAAGAGTTTGTAATAGAGAACTATTGTATGGTTCAGAGATGGTAAATGAAGGAAGATTCTGAAAATAATATAAAGAAGGACCTAAATTTTCAAAATATGCTATGTTTTCTTATGTTTTACTCATGCATTATAATATTTCTTTATGTTTGATGCGTTCTTCATGATGGTTTTGTGTTTAAATCCATTTTGGTAACATAAGTAGGTTTGATTCTTGCACACATAAGATTCAGATCTATTTGATGGATAGATGTCTTGCATGAAGTTAGGATGAATCCTGAAGGTTTTGTGAATCCTCTTAAGTATTTTCCTTAGGCTTCCCTATCTATTTGTCTCAGCAACACTTCGGGTGAGACTTCTTCTCTTCAGAGGAGATGAAAATTCCAGCGCTATAGACTACTTGGTACCTTTTGTTGGTAACTTGAGAAGGACCCTGGTCTAATCAAACTCGCGCCAACAAAATGGTTATGTTTTCGAGACTTGTGTTAAAAGGGAACCTATAGGGAGGATGCTTCCGCGAATTCACATATCTAGTATCGACCAATAAGTGGAGTTGAAGGGAAAATCAGTGGAAGATACTCGTGAAGCAGTATTTTACTCAGAAAGATCAAGTGACCAGTATGATATTTTCTGGGTTGAGTTTATAGAAGAACTTTTCCATTGGATAAAGAGGCTTCAAGAACCTCCATAGTTCCAAGAACGAGTCAAGAGGATCTGTACTTGGGACATAGAAAATATTGCAACACTTCATCGACTGGATTGTCCAGCTACATGAGTGGTTGATTTCTGGGTCAGTACCACATTAGAAGGATATATTATCGAGTTTTAAACTAAGAACCACCAATCCTTTTCACGCGCAGAGGTGATTTTCAAGAAATACGCAAGGGGAAGACTATTGAGAGAGATCTCCCTATGGATTAAAGTTTTCTTGATGGAAGAGGGGATGTTGGCTATGTCCCTGACTGAGATGGAAGCGTAAACACCCTCGCTTGGGGTAGGGCGAGGTTGTGGTAGAGTCATGACCTGAGAGAGGGGAAGGGTTATTTGACAAATGGGGGGTAAACAACGAGAAATGGAATCAAGATACGAGTGATCCTTGAAGATATCCGCCATAGTTGAGAAGTGGTGGTGTGGAAAGATAAATAAAGAAGAAAGATAGTCCGAGAAGTTGAGGAAAGAATTTAGATCAAGAGAAGTAGAGGAAACACATATGGAAGAGTTGCGAAATATGAGAAGGCAGGAAAGACTAGTTATTCAAAGACTAAGTGAGAGAGAAGTGCAGAGAGAAAGAAGTCCCTAGGAGGTTGGACAAGAAGGATAAGGTGTAGACGTAAGAGAGGAAGAACCCAACATGAATCTTGAAGAAGAAAAAGAATATTCATCCCCAATGACAGGAGAGATCGGGAATCTGACTGAAGAGATCACTCTAGTGGAATAAAATGATACCCCCCAGATTAAATAAAACTGCCTAGAACCCAGTGGCACCAGCCCCAAATCGCCCATACCCCAAGTGTCTTCTATACAAGTGGTAAGTTTGATACTACCTTCTTATACTAGTTCTATTCCAGTACAATTAGTTAGTTAGTCACAACTAGGAAGTGCGAGCATAGGGAGGATATTGGGATCCCCTGGTAGATCACAAGTAGGATCATCAGGTTTTATTTTGATAAGAACAACAAGATCAACAATGGCTGGTCATGCGAGAGGTTCGATTGCCCAATACCCATAATTTTTGGGTAAGGGAGATGAAGATGTTGAGAAACATTGGTTCTTGTGTGAAGCCATCTGGAGATCTAGAGGGACTCCAGATGAAAATAAGTTGGCCGAGTTCCAGACTACCTTGAGAGATCGCGCTCTCAAGTGGTACTTGAATATCATTGAGCCATGAGTGCCAGGAATGAAAGGTCAAGCATTCACACTTAGCCAAGTACGAACAAGGTTCATAGAAGATTTCAACCTACCTCAGTCAGAACAACAGGTTTTGTCTGAGTTGTGCGAGATCTAGAAATGGGAAGGTGAATCATCCTGGGAATATAGCCAGAAGTTTAAATACGCTATAGGGAGGTTAGCACATCCAATCGATGAGGAACATCAAAGGGAATGGTACATTCAGGGATTGCTACCTTTGACTCGGATTTCACTAACTCAACAGTGGATAGCCATCTTAACAGATGCCTTGGAACAATCGATGAATATTGAAGATATGGAGAGATACCCTGGGAGCCTGAGAGTGACCAAACCCCCAACAGATGCGAAATTGGCACAACTACAAGGGAAAATATCGACGCTTACAGAAAATATTCAAGAGATGACAATACCTAGACCAGGACGACCGCAGGTCTGGTGCACCAGATGTTATATAGAAGGACATCTAGTAAATGAATGTCCACGAATGAGGGGAATGTGACCTCCTTAAAATCCAATGGGACCTCCCCCAGGACCCACAGGATGATTTGTGCAAGTGTCTGTGAACATACCATTCCATAACCCCACCCCTTATCATGCTTTTCTAGGAAGCCAAGCAACTCTAGCAGCTGAGTACTGTGAAATATGTAGAATCCATGGGCACAAGCCAAGACAGTGCCCCATTATACAGAAATATTCAACAGTACCAAATACAGTACACTATGAATTCTGCGCATCCACCATGCACACTACCAATCAATGTAGGGCATTGGATGCACTTGCAGACAGGTTGGACAAAACAACATTTAGGGTGAATGAAAACCCTCAGGGACCAGGAATAGGTCGAGGAGGTGGAGCTAGAGGAGACTTCAAAGGAGGAAGAACTGGGGGAAGAGGGCCAAGCAGATGTTATAACTGTGATGAGAAAGGCCACATGGCTAGAGAATTTCCTCATCCAAGGCGGCCATTGTGCTCTCACTACAAAACCAATGGGAACGCAACTGAATACTTCCCATAATTAATTGAAAAATGGGAAGATAGGGTACGACAAGGAGGAACTAACCTCATCAATTCATAAATAAAGAGAGTTATCAAGGGACAATTTCCCAACCTCAATATTGTTACTCAAGGAGGATAAAAGACAGGAGATAATGTTGATACTCTACCCCAGATCCAGAAAGAAACACCTAAAGAAGAAAGGTGTGACCCTCTAAAAGAGAAACAATTCTTTAAATATGCCATAGAATTATTTTAGAATACTCCTAGCCCTGATATGCGAGTGAAAACCTCACAACCTATTGTTTATCCTAAGATTGTGTAGGTCCCTACTTCATCCCCTACACCTAGAAACCCTGTAGTCATACTGAGACAAACTGAGCAACCACAAAATATAGTTGACCTTTGGTTTCAACTATTTTCTGACATTCTTGGGAATTATCACTTAACAAATAAGTTGTACAATGCGTTATACCTAGTCTTCGGGAATGAAGAAACCATTGAAGCAGGAATAAGGGATAATCTCCACGAGAAGAATACTCAGAGAGTGCAGAGAAGAAAAGTACGAACGAGAAGAGAATTCAGATTAGCAACCCAGTTAGATAAATTTGAGATTAAGGATGTCATGTTGGATTTGGGATATGATGTGAACATTCTGCCTAAGAAGACCTGGGAAGCCTTAGGAAAACCTAGGATTACATATTCCCCAATTCAGTTAAGAAAGGAAAACGAATATTGTATCTGCCCCGTAGGAAGGTCGGAGAATGTGGAAATAGATGTTGCAAGAGTAAAGACAATGGTTGAATTTGAAGTCATAGAGATCATGGGATATAAGGACCCTTACCCTGCACTACTTGGCATCGATTGGGCCTATGACAACTACACAATAATCGACTTAAAGAAAGACACCATGATCTTTGAGGCTGATGGAAACAAGGTAGTTCAACCTTTGGATCGATATATAGGGCCCATATATACAGAGTCAAAAAACAATAATATGGAGGGAGAAGGCTTGGACCATTTTTACACCGTAATAGCAGGAACAAGAGACAATTATATAAATCCTATTGTTGATGGATTAGTAAGTTGGAGAAGCATACAGTCAGCAGACAAAGATTTAGAATTGGATTTTGAAAGTTGGCAACAAGGTTCATATGAAATATTCTCAAGGAGATGCAAAATTTTCAGAGAAACTAGATGGATTGGGACTGAAGTTAGAGAACATCCAGTATATGATGGCACCTCAGAACTTGACATTTTTCTTCTTAACATGGAATAAATGGTAGTAGAGGACCAAAGAATCTCAGTACTGGACGTAGCTCTCCAAGACACCCCTACCAAATGGTGGGCCAATCATAAAGAATTACTCAGATATTGGGATGATGTGAAGCAAGCCATCAAGTATAGGTTTCAGAATACGGAGCAGCCGAAACCAGAGATGCAGACAGATTTCCAAGTTGCGTGAATGTTCAGTAGACAATCTGATCCTAAAGCACATATTGAACAATGTGTGACATAATGGCAAGTTGCAGAAATACCTTCTCACTTCTGGGTTCAGGTATTTCCCCACTCTCTCGAACCAATCACGAAATATTGGTTCAGACACGAGGAAACTAGAAGATAGAATAGCAACTGGCAGATGCTGGTAGATCATTTTTGCAAGGACATCTCATTTACAAGTAAGTACCCTAAGCTTGAAGTAGTCCTGCATAAGATTGAAGAATTTTTTTTTACAGATAATAGTAATCAGAAATCAAACTTAGTAGTATGTTCCAAGCATAGCCAAGAACTTTAGACTAACCCTCATCTGCCCTCAATCGTGAAACCTATAGAATGTTATTAGATTAGCAAAGATTCAGAAATCCCGGATGACTTAGAGGAATTAAGAAACCTACCCATCAAAGAGACAAAAGGGAACAGAGAAATCCAAAACACCATACCCAGTCAAGCTGATAGTTCCTATAATCAACCATTAAAATTGCACAAAGTCAATATAGGGACCACAGAGAAACCTAAGATAGCCATGGTGGGAGACTACTGGGATGATAAAACTAGTCAAGAGATACAGAGCCTGTTGCGGGAATACGAGGATTTGTTCCCAAATAATTTTTCAGAGTTGAAGGGGATCAAAGGAGTTATGGAAGAAATGAAAATCAAATTGAAACCTAGATCCAAGCCTGTAATAAATAGATCAGATCATCTTAATCCTAGAATAAAAGAGAAGGCTAATAAGGAGATAGATAATATGTTGGAAGCAGGACTCATTTTTGCAATGGAAGAAGCAAAATGGGTCAACCCAATAGTTATTCAAATCATGAAAGGCACAGTGGATATTAGGTTCTATGTAGACTATAGAATACTTAACCTTTCCTGTGTGTATGACCCTTTCCCCACACCTTTCACTGACGAGGTGCTAGAACAGGTTGCGAGGAAGGAGGCATACTCATTCGCAAATGGATTTTCAGGGTACCACCAAGTCATGATCGCAGAAGTGGACAAAAAGAAGACCACATTCATAATAGAATGGGGATCTTTCACATGCAATGTGATGCCATTTGGCTTGAAGAATGCCCCTGCAGTTTTCTCCAAAATTGTAATAGAAGCCTTGAGAGAGTTCATTCACAAGTTTATAGAAGTTTATATGGATGATTGGATGATATATAATTTTCCAAGGAACATGTAGCGTTATTATGGCTAATGTTTGACAGATGCAGAGAATTGCATATCTCATTGAATCTCAGAAATTGCATCTTTTGTGTACAACATGGGAATTTTTTAGGCCACATAGTCTGCCAAGAAGGTGTACTGGTAGACCCAGCCAAAGTTTCGGTTATTGTAAGTACACCACCACCTACGATTGAAAAGAAGTTGCACTCCACGCTAGGACACACAGGGTACTACCATAGGTTCATAAGAAGATATGAAAACATTACTGCACCTCTGTAAAACCTATTGAAAAAGGCCGAAATATTCCAATGGACTCTAGAATGCGATAAACAATTTGAGACACTCAAGGAGAATATCATCATAGCCCTGATACTGATATTCCCAAACTGGGAAAATGAATTTGACGTCCATGTATATGCTTCAAGAATTGCCTTAGGAGCTATCTTAGCGCAACCTGGAGATGGCGCCATGGATCATCCTATTTACTTTGCGAGTCGGAAGTTGTCGCAAGCTGAGCACAAATACACAATGATAGAAAGGGAGGGTCTAGCCATGATTTATGATTTGTAGAAATTTGATGCTATTTTTTACGTTCTCAGTTCAAGTTCTTTACTGATCATTCTGCATTGAAATATCTAGTTAACAAATCTGTGTTGGAAGGGATAATTTGTAGATGGTTGCTGCTATTTCAAGAGTTTTCGTTTGAATTTATTGTTAAGCCGGGAAGATGCAACATAGGACCTGATCACTTGTCCATACTAGAGTCAGGGGAAAGTGGCGTAGCAGTTGATGATCATCTCCCATATGCATACTTGTTCCGAGTTGAGGCCATACCAGAATACTTGGAGGATATAGCAGTCTTCTTAAGTACAATTGCCTTCCCATAAACATATTATGCAACCCAAAAATGCCACATGGTTGTTAGAGCAGAGGATTACAGTTGATTGCAGGACAATTGTATAAACTGGGACTAGATAATATCCTCAGAAGATGTGTCATGGATCATGAAAGATAGGATATACTATGGGAATACCACAGTGGAGTTTTGGGAGGTCACGTAGGAGGAAAGGAAACCGCACAAAAATTTCAACAAGATGGACTTTGGTGGGCAACGCTCTTCAAGGATGAAAAGGTATATGCTAGATCATGTGATGTTTTTCAAAGAGTAGGTAAGCCATCACGATGAGATGAATTACCACTTCAACCAATTCGAGCTCTACATGAATTTGAGAAATGGGTAGTTGAATTCATCGAACCAATCAATCCAACAACCAAGCATTCAAAGGCTAGGTATATCATCACCACAACTAACTACCTCACACGTTGGGATGAAGCAACAACGGTTCAGGACTGTTTGAACGATATTGCTTCCAGTTTCATTTTTGAGAATATTACCTCTTGGTTTGGATGTCCTAGAAGCCTAACCAGTGATCAGGGATCCCATTTCATTAGCAGCACTATAGCAAAGCTTACAACAAAATTCCTGATCCAACATCACAAAAGCAACCCCTACCACCATCAGGCCAATGAAACAGTAGAAGCATTCAACAAGATCCTAGAGAAAGGTTTTACAACAGTCTGTTGCACAAATTGGGGAGACTGGGATGATAGAGTTCCAGTGGTACTGTGGTTTTACAGGACAACCACAAAGAATCTCCGCAGGTACACACTATTCCATCTAGTTTATGGGAAAGAGGCAGTGGTGCCTGTAAAATTCATCACTCCAAGTTTGTACATCACACAGATAACACATATGTCGAAGGGGGAATCAGTTGCGCTGAGACTTATGGAGCTACAAGAACTCGAGGAGACCATATTTCTAGCAAAATTCCATCAGACAGTTGAAAAAGAAAGACAAAAAGTTTGGCATGACAGGCACATTAGGACCAAGGTATTTACGCAAGGAGACAAGGTTCTAATTTACGATAGTCGGTACCAGAAGCATCTGGGAAAGTTGTACATGCATTGGTTGGGACCATTTATAATTGCAGAGATATGACCCTCAGGAGCAGTCATAAATGCGCAAATGGATGGTATGTTGCAGCCAGGATGCGTGAATGGCGCTCTCCTAAAACCCTATATGTCTCAAAAATAAGAAACGGGGACTATTTCTCTAGTCTGAAGGAGCGTGTATAATAGTTAGATTTGAGTTTTCTGATATTTTTGTAATTTCATTTAATAAAGACAATGTGCATAGTGTTGCGCCGTGACACATAGTTCATTTTATGTTTTAGTGGTGTTTGATATAGAACTAATGACTCAGCAACACAGGGCCCGAAGCATAAAAGAAACCGTTAAGGATAGTCATTAATATGATGGGGACCCTATTTGTGGTCAGAGGGAAAATGAATCTGAATATGATCTGATTCCATGTGACCACACGAACCCAATATAGTTACAGCCTTTATTTCCATTACGGTACCCTGTCTAAGACATAAATCCGTGATACGTGAAGATTCCATCGATGTTCGCATCGGGATTCCCACCCATTAGATGAAAAGACCGGAAACCATCCATGTCCTTACCCAACACGCCTAAGGAAATGTCAGGGTCATCCAATAGAATTTAACTTGTTCAACCGTCCCATCGAACAACTCAGATCTAGTTGCATCCATACGATCATGATGAACCATATTTATTGATAAACTTGCCTGCTAAGCCAAGTATAAGCCTTTGAGAATTCTCCATATCACCCATCATTCTCAAAAGAGGTTAGTAATTTCCGAATTCTACAAAGCGAGCCAACCTGTGCAATTGTGAAACCCATAGTCGTGACCATAGTCCTTAGATTACCATAGAAGTCATGATAACTTAGAATCCACAATGCTAAGAGCCACAGGAAGCCTAAGTGCCATGTCTAAAGATGCAGTACCAGATGATCCCTGCGACCCCCGAGTTGAGGTCATGGGCGATCTCAAAGGGAAGGTGGAGCATGTTAAGCTCCTTGACCTTGATTTAATAGATCCAGTTTTGTTCCCCTAGATGAACATAGACGTCTTCTGGAAGATGGCTCTAGACGAGTTGGGAGGCATGAAATTCATGACAAAACCATAATTTGTCAACTTATTTAACTCCCCATCATGAACCTTAGAGACTAACTAGTATTCGGCACGACTAGAGAGGTTGTGCGGTGTATAAAGTTTCTGATCAAAAGAGTGCATGACCGAAGTCTCTGGTTGGATAGGCGGTATCCAATCCATGCTGAAGATATCCATCAGTTTACCGAACTATCCTTTGAAGGAGAGGATGTGTCGAAAGGATTCTAGGGTCCTAGTAAGCACGAAAAAAGAAAGGAGAGCTCAGCCTATATGAAAAATTCAACACAAATAGGGGGGGACGCACAACAGTAATCGACCCCATACTACCAGAAATAGTTAGGATGAGCTATTACATCATATCCAACAAGGTTATGAGATCATACTACAAGGGAGAATGCACGCTAGATGCACTATCAGTAGAAGACTTTTGTGCCAACGTCGTTGTGTTCAACTGGTGTAGTTACCTGTTGGAGGAACTACTAGTGGCATGCGAGGAAGCACATGAGAAGGGAGGAACCTTCACCTATGGTTATCTATTGATAGAATTTACAATGTTCAAATGGAAGCCACCTATGGGAAGACCATCGATGCTACCAGACAAAGGGTGCATGGAGAAGATGTTCCAACTCTGGCAGTCCAGAACATATTTCGAGAATGTAGCCTTCAACACTGCAGCGTTTTCTAAGTGGTACAACGCCCCGATAGACACAACATAGAGGCTACATATTCCACGGGAACTTCTTAACTCCAATACAAGAAATATTCCCTTTAGCATGAACCGACACCATACGTTTTTATGGCTGAGGCATGTTAGCAGGGAATATTTCCATACAAGGATGATGTCGTTCTATTTGGACGAGGAGGCCTTCGACAAAGAAGTAATGTCGTGGCCAGGAGTTAAATGCAACCTGCGCAAGTCGGAGATGCACTACATCCTACCGGTCGAGCTTCTAAATAAGAAAGGCAAAGAAGAAGGGGTAGGACCGAGCGCAAGCTCAGAGCCACAGAAGCAAGAAGCTCCGGCACAATCAGATTCTGAGGAGGAAGATGAGACGCAACCATTGGAGCATAAGAAAAGAACGCCACCGGTCCTCCATCGTATGCCAGCTAACAGCATGTTATCAGATGAGGATGTCAACAAGATCCTGAGTTTTGTGTTCGTTACCGAACCAACGGTGAATAATCTCAGAACTGGGGTTTCAACGAATAAACCTCTGAACCCCCAACCCATTTCATTGGTCATCCCCGCACTTACGCAGCGGTCAAAGAAGGTCCCATCATCCACATTTAGGATGGCCCTGATCCTGAAACATTTCCATCCAAAATCATCACTGAGCACCCTCCGTCATCGCCACAACCCCAGTCACCACCCCCAGAAACCACCATTCCACCCCAAACCACAAATCCAGAGCCGATGCAACTCAACCAATGAGAGAAAGTAGAGGGAGAACTCCCAGGAACAACCCAGGAGTTTTCAAGATGAGACCAGAAGTTTCTGGTCAAAACTGTGAAGGACCAGAGAAGAGCATGCAACTGACTGATTCGAACCCAGACATTCAGGACCAACAGACTGTTCCTCCTGCGCAATAAAAATACACCCAAACCATGGAGGAGTCGCATGACCAAAGAAACCAACAAATCCCCTCACTGTCCAAGGGTGAGGGTGGCCAAGAAATCACAACAAAGGAAGCAGACGTACGAAATGGGTAGGAGATACTAGAGGTTCAGAAGGAACCACTATCAACACCTAGCAAAGCGTGATATCTATGCAAGAACATATGGAGTGGGTTCTCTAGAACCCTCAGCAATGTGCAGAGTTGATGCAACTATGCATAGCCAGGACAAAGGTCTTGACTCTCTTTTCTTCAGTGCTAATATCGAGGATTGCACCAGAACCATCAACAGAGGAGGACGTAGAGACCCGCTCGGAGCATTCAATGGCTAGTGGACTTCCATTGTAGACATGAGCACCCAGAGACATAGCACCTTCATCCACTTACCTGGTACAGTGGCCATTGATGAACTTATTTGGACTGATCAGAGCATCAAATGATCAATTAGATAAAAGGCTCCAGTAGGCCAAGAGGTATGTTGAGGTCGCAAGGGAGGAAGCACTCGTTGCGCAAGCATGTAGAACACAAGAAGCACAGGAAAAAATCTAGGTTGAGCATAGATTGGAAAGAGTGCAGAAAAATCTTGTTGAAGCCTGGCCGAAGATTCGAAAGGTTACAACTGAAATACTTGAAACCAGCGATGCAGGCGAGCCATAGCATCAAATTGAGCTGCTCCAAGGAGCATGGACACAACTCACCACTCATGCGGAGCATATTGAAGTACATTTGCGATGGACTTGGCTAGAAGCAGAGCGACAACCTCAGAAGCTACAAGAGCATATGCAGAAGATAGTACTGGAAGGCAGCAATGCTCGAGCAACACTACACAAATACACAACATAATGCACAAAAATCTTCAAGGAAGTCAATGATTGGATGGGAATCATCGCTCGACACAAACAGGTATTGGAAGAGGTGAGCACCAAGATCCAGGTGTTGAATGAAGAATTTTTGGCCACTATGGATCCGATGGACCAACAACATAAGTTCGATCAAATCCAACAGGAGGAGAATGAACTAAACACCCTCTTTGAGGCACAGTCCATAGCAAAGAAAGAGTTGTGTGACTTCTGACCTATTATTCATATAGTATACATGCATATGCATCAAGTTGATGCAACAACGGATTATGAGTGGAACTTGTTGGTTGCGTCCAAGCCAAAGGGGTGTAGTACAGAGGCAACCCAACAATTTGTTGCAGAGGCATCACTCCTTGCCAGGAAGTGGTAGGATAAGGTTGGAAACTTTCAAGAAGTGAGGGAATGGGCCTTGCAGCTAGTCCCAAAGTTGGTCCCTTCGTTTGAAGAGGAGAAATAAGACAAAGCACAAACAGAAGAGCAGAAGGAAGAAGAAAATGAGGACAAGGAAAAACAACAGGTGCTCCAGGAATTTGTGGAAGAACCAAGTACTTGACTCGAGGGTGAGTCAAGGGTTGTGGTCAGAGCTTGTTGGGCCCTTCATTTTTGGGATAATGAATAGCGCAAGTTTTGACTGAGCACGAGTTTCACAAGATCCGGAAGAAGATGGACAACAGAGAAAGAAAGAGCAACAGAAACCAGTTGCGAAATATAGCGCAATGCCATCTAAGCAACAACGGTTGCAACAAAACATGAAAGCGTGCAAGCCGAGACGAAAGACACAACCTAGATTATATATAGGGATGAAAATGATTGTAAAAGGGTTGATTAGCTATGAGTTCAGCTGAATTGTGATCGAGTTCAGCATGATATTTCCCTCTCTATTAGGTTGTTGTCAGCTGGATCAAGAAAAGGTCTGAGTCTGTAATGTAGTTTGTACATCTTTTGAGAATTAGAGCTCCGCGACATGAGTCCAGAGTCAAGAGTATGTAATAGAGCACTACTGTAGGGTTCACAGATTGTAAATGAAGGAAAATTCTGAAGATAATATAAAGAAGGACCTAAATTTTCAAAATATGAAATGTCTTCTTATGTTTTACTCATGCATTGCATTATTTATTTATGGTTTATGCATTCTTCATGATGGTTATGTGTTTAAATGCTTTTCGGTAACATAAGTAGGTTCGATTCTTGCACACATAAGATTCGGATCTACTCGATGGCTATATGTCTTACGTGAGGGTAGGATGAGTCCTGAAGGTTTTGTGAATCCTCTTAAGTCTTTTCCTTACCCTTGCTTATCTATTTGTCTCAGCAGCACCTCGGGTGAGACTTCTTCTCTTTGGAGGAGATGAAAATGCTAGCACTCTAGACTACTCTGTACCTTTTGTTGGTAACCTAGGAAGGACCCTGGTCTGTTCAAACTTGTGCCAGCAGGTTCCATATTTCTTTTGTACCAACACGATTGGGCTCGTGCAAGGTGATGAGATGGGATGGATGTGCCCCTTGTGGAGTAGTTCTTGGATCTATCGCTTGATCTCCTCATTCTCTAACAGATAGCAGCAATAGACTAGCCCATTGGGAAGTGATACATTGGGGGTCAGATCGATGGGGTGCTTGACCTGACAGTGTAGAAGTACCTCGATAGACGAGGAGAAGATATTTGAGTATTCTTCCACGACCTTATATACTTGCTTTTGCTGTGTGGAGAGGTCGGTCACAGAGACCCTGGGTGTGGCTGTGATCTTTCGCTCATTCTGAGAGTGAATCACGAAGAAGACAAACTTCCATGTCTGAGTGATGACCTTCCTGCATTGCTTAGCAGAGATCAAGGAAATAGAACTTGGTGGGGCTGCCTCGGGTATCCTGTACAATTTCCTGTTCAAAGTAATAATAACACTACGAGGCCTAGACTCATATACAATATGACGTCTCCATAAATAAGGTTGGCCCAAAAGAACATAAAAAAAATCGAGAGGAGCAACATCACACAATACCTTATCTTTGAAGGGATTGATGTCTTATGACAGTCGACATTGTTGGCTAACATGAAGATCACTTCCTTGGAGAAGCCATCCAATGGTGTAGGGTTGTTGGTGTGGCATTGTCAGCAGGGCCAACCGATTGATGACCTCTGCTGAGATGAGGCTCTTCTGGCTACCACTATCAATGATGAAGTACAATGGGTTGCCTTTTACCCACATTTGTGAATGGAAGAGGCACTCTCCTTATTCTGGCTCGTCTGGTTCACTAGGTTGGAGCTTGGTGGTAGCAATGGTGGCACTGGGTTCCACATCAATGATCTATCTTCCCCTTTATGGTTCTAACTCAAAGTCAGAACCTGCATCTAATGTAGAGGCTTTCACTTCGGCCACCAATGACTTCTTTAAGCGACAGTCAACAGTGTTATGCTAAGGGATCTTATGGAAGTTGCACCACTTTCTAGTATCTTTCTTTGTCTTTCTGGTGTCCTTCTTTGCTTGCGGCCTGGACTGGTTGTCATGATACTATCCATATTTTCTTTGTCCTTTGTTTTATGGGTTGGGGCCGCCCTTTCCTAGATTTTGTTGTGAGGGGTTCCCAGGACCAAATTACTGCATCTTTTGTTTGAGATTCTGCTCGATTTTGACGACATATCGGTAGGCCACGCCCAAGGACAAGATGTCCATAAATTCCATTTCAGTATAGATGTATCTATGTAGAGCACCATGATACTTGAGCACCATATGTCACTCTAAATATTTGATACCCAACTTGGTGCGCAAGGTATGGAAGATATGTGTGAACTCTGGCATTGCATGGTCTCCTTCTTGCCGCAGTCTAGTCCATTTGGTATACAAGTCGTCATAACTTCTAACATGGTAGTATTGTTCCTTAATAGCATCCCTGAAGGATTCCTAGGTGGTCGTGACTATAAATAATGAGGGTTCCTCTGTTTCCGTTTGCTCATGGAAAGTTTCCCACCAATCTTTGACATGGGGAACAACTTTGAGGAGAGAAAAAGTAATATTTTCTCTATTCGAAAAGTTATGGATAGAAAAATAACCTTCTAGTAGATTCAACCACTTGTCTACAACATCTACATCTATCTGACCTTCAAATACAAGAATATCGAAGTTGATTTGTACCTTGAAGGGGGCGGTGCCTTCGCTCGAAGAAGATGTGTCACCTGTTGGTAGCCGCAGAAGGATTTGCGCGAAACTATCCATCATCTCGTTCCTCTCTTGCATGAGGGATTCATCAAGAAACATTTTGAAAGTATTTCCTGTCTTGTCATCTTTATTTTCTCCTGCCATGAGAGGTCGCTTGGGCATGCGAGAGGTTTTGTCCTCAAGAGAAACAAGGTCGAGACCCAATTCTTTGTACTCTGACCTCATTGGGAACATGCATGAAGACGACAAGGAGAAGACCGCTCTAATACCATTGATCCAAATTTTATGAGCATAACGAAATGACTACAGATTATTAACAGATGCTTAACATAGAATAACAAAGATACAATAAAACCAGTTTTCTATTCAATAAGGAAATAAGTTGAAACTGTAAAATGCAGCGGAAAACAAGCTTGCTAGAATGGTGGCGACTTATCTCTGAGAAGAGATGTGAAAGATGCACTCATTCACAAGAAGATGGTTACAATGAGGCTCTGGAGGCCTTTTACAATAAACAGGAATGTCAAAAACCCTAGACATCAAAAAATCTAACCCTAAGAGATGAAGCACCAAAAGTCAGGTGGGCCCCGTTTGGGTAAGTTAGTACATCAACTTCCCGGGGTCGTAACTTTTGCATACGATCTTTGTTTTAGCTGCACGATAGCTTATTGGAAAGGTATAACCGAGAAGAACAATTTCTGACTGGCCCAGGTAAATAGATTACATAGTCACGTGGGCCACAAATCCCCAAAAACGTTGTTTAGGGCCTAAAAACGGCCCTGGAAGTTTGGAACCCGAAAAACTACCGAAAAAACTGCCAAGGTGGAAAACTGTTTTTCGAGCCAGTGGAATAGATGGGTGGCCACCGATATCCACCTGGATCACGTACCCAATGAGGTGATGTCCAAAAAATCCATTTTTGTTTGAATGTATTGATGCAAACAATCGCGGTATTTGAGCACCAAATTTTTCTTAGAGTCTTTGATACCCAATTTGGTGGCCAAAGTATGAAACATATTGGTGAAATCTGGTACTGTCTGGTCCCTTTCTTGACACATGGTGGTCTATCTGGTGTATTTTTCCTCGTAGATTCCAACATGGTAGTATTGTTCTTTAATGGCATCCCAGAAGGAATCTCATGTAGGGGCAACCACAAATATTGTAGATTCCTCTATGGCCCTTTGCTCAAAGTAAGTATCCCACCAGTCCTTAACATGGGGGATGACCTTGAGAAGTGAAAAAGTAATATTTTCCCTATCGGAAAAATTGTGGGCCGAAAAATACCCTTCGACCAGATTCAATCATTTATCTACAACATCCACATCTATCAGTCCTTCAAATAATGGAATATCAAAATTTACCTGTACCTTGAAGGGGGTTGCATGGCCGCTTAGTGGAGATGCATTTAAAGAAGAAAAAATTGTTGATAAGATTAGGTAAATCCATTTGCAAGTACAAGAGACACTGAAGAAGTCACATGAGAAATACAAGGCTAGACATAACCGACACAAAACAGAGAGAACATTTAGAGTGGGAGATAAAGTATGGTTATAGCTGAATAAGAAAAGGCTATAAGGTCTTGGTAAGAAGATCAAGGCTCTGTGGTATGGTCCTTTTGGGGTATTGGAAAAGGTGGAAAATAATGACAACATACTAAGTCTACCCCCATATATGCACATTTACTCAGTAGTGAATGTGGAAAATCCTAAACCTTATGAGCCTTCTATGTTAGACCAGGAGGAAGAGCATGTCCTACCTTCTATAGAGGACTTAGCACCAGATGCTTAGGAAGAGTTGGAAGAGAACACAGTTTTGCAGAAGTGATCTAGAACTACAAGATAGGGGCAACATGACCTTTGGCAGATTGAGTTGAAAGGAGAACTTCTAGGCAAAGCAAAGTGGTACTCCAAGGATAAGGTAGAGAAAAAAAATTCTCACCTCATTCAGAAGAGCTTGTAGGGACCAAAATCCTCCCTAAATGTGGATGTATGATCTGGATCGGATCCTTGTATTGTTTTTCATCTATCTCGATCCTTTCGGAGTGGAAAAAATTGGAGGATTCAACTTGCAAGGCCATTTCAGTGGCAAGTCCCAATTTGGAAAATTGGGGTCTGGAACCCTCTGAAGCCATTTTGAGACATTAAACGATGTTTTTTGAGGTTTTGGTGTACATAAATTGTGCACACCCCTGTGACAATATTTTTCACTTTGAGACCTTTCCAATGGTGCAAACCATGCGTCAAAATTTATGCCTCCCACAAGTTGACCTACCGTGTTGACAACCATGGTACGAGAGGATGCCACATCAACCCTCGTTACTCACGCATATGGGGCTAGCCACGCATGTAATTTCAATAAGATTCTAGAAGGTCGAAAACCCTATCACAATTGAGGATTGAGGGAATAAAAAACCTACCCCTAGATGGCTATCGGACTATGTTAAAAACTGGGCCACTAGGAGGAGAAGGGGTTCCATTCTTTTGCATTGTATCTTGTTCCATAACTGAGCAAAACATGTGAGAGTGGTATTCCATGAGCATAACAGACGAGGAAAGATTCTGTAGCAACCATACATGCCACAGGTCAAAGGAAACTCCATAGAGAGTGTCTCTTTCTTTGTACTTGCATCATTTCTATACTAGATAATAGAGAGAAGGGCAGGCTCACCTTCTAACTGAGTTTTCTCTTGTATTGGGTTTCTCAGGTCATATCTTGTTTTTATTTGTGGATGGTGTGATAGTATTTTATTATTCTCTATTTTCCGCATTTTATCTATTTCATGGATAAACATAAAAATCAGTAACTAAATATTATGAAAATCTAAAGGAAAAATAACCTTAATAATAAAGATTTCAATTATTTATTAAATTTGTTGTGACGAAATGTTTTAATGAAATATCTACAACAATTTATAGATCGATTAGCTAGTTCCTTCTCAATAAAATGAATATTCCAAATTCCGTTAAGTCACACTAGTTTACTTTAATGAATTTATTAAAGATGTCATTCATAAATGTAAAAAAACGTTCTTGGGATTTTCTTGAAAAAAAATCAATTATAAATTATACATTGGATTTTCTATTTTCATTATAAAAAATGAAAGGTGTTGTAATAGTTGAGGGTGTTATTATATGATGAGTGTGCTTATCTTGACATCATGATATTATTTAAGGATTTAGTAAATATTTAACGTGAAAACAAAAGTTTACCTTTGCGAGTAATTGTCCCGTGGACAAATGGGTAGGTGGAGAGTAGATGGGCAAGAGAGGGATCTGTTTTTTTATCCTCTTGTCCCTCATTTTGTCTCTTGCTGTGCAACCCTTTCCATTCCACGGAGACAACCGGAAATATAAAAACGTAAAACAACACTTTTATATTTAAGGCCAAGGTGGTCTAATATATCTAATTTATATTTAATATTTATCATGTTTGGTTGGTTGTACTACAGCGTGCTCAAGTCAAAGCTCATTATATAGTTACTTGCACCTAATATATTTAAAATGTAGTAAAATACAAGAAAAACAAAAACAAAGAAAAATATAATACATTCTATAAAGTAAACTACAAGAAATGTATATGTTTTATGTTTGGAAGTCTCAAACCATTTAAATGTGTTATGTGCAATAACCTAATCTCAAAATCATATAAAAAATTTAAAATATACAAGAAAAACAAAATACAAGAAATATATATATTTTATATCGAGAAGTGTCAAACCATAATGTGTAATAACCTATTCTCCAAATCATAGACAAATTGTAAATTGAATAATTTATTTAAAAAAATTATAAATATATAATATTCTATAAATATTAAATATATTTTTGTAATTAATTTTAATTGATGATATAAAAATATTAATTTATAATTTAGTTGGAAAAATATAAAAATAATGAATTAATAATTTGTTTGGATAATTATATAAATAAAGAAGTTGACAATTTTTTTTTAAATATAATAGAAATTTTGGTCAAGGTTATAATTCAACCATTTTTAATGGAAATTTTAACCACAAAACAAAACTTGGTATTTAAAAGTTTTGATATATTTTAAGACAATTTAAAATGTCAAAATTTAAATAAGTGAATTTAACAGGGATTTTATATTGTTACGAAAAATAGACTCACTAGAAAAAATGATTTTGTCCACTTATTAACTTACTCCATTATGATGTCCATGATGATGATTGTTAGAACGTTAAATTAGAATAAGCATGAATACACATTTATTAAATGATATGATACATTGATATATACATTATGTGACCTTTGGATTCAACTTCCAAGGTCTCTTGGACTCCTTATGATTGTTACATGAACTTGATTGTTCATATTCTATGAATTTTGTATCCCTAACGGATTACATTTCCAACATTCCCCCCCCCCTTAATATGAAGGTGTGTATATGAGTCCAAGGTGAGAGATGATATCTGGAAGTGGGACGCTGAAATATGGAAGTGTGCAATTGTTGATGGTTGAATGTGCTCTTTGAATCTGGTGGTTTTGGGATGACCACAAACCGAATGGCTAGCAAAAGTTGATGTATTCTACTAAGTGGTGATGGTGGTTTAAGGAATACCACAAACCAATCTTGTGGTTTAAGGATGAACACAAACTATGGAACCCTGCTCTAGGCTCAATGGTTCTCGAAACATTTCCTAATTTAGCTAGAAGTTGGAAGTTGACGTCTTTTGCTAATTGAAAGTACTCTCGAACGTAGGTTTAAACATGACCATAAATTATTCTGTAGTAGAAGTTGAAAGTCTACTACCAAGTGGAGGTTTAAGGAAAACCAGAAACCATTATCTAGTAGAAGTTGTAAGTCTTCTACTAAGTGGTGGCTTAAGGAAAACCACAAACCAATCATGCTCTCTTGTCATGTTCACTTGTTACTTCTCTATTGATAAGACTTCAAAATTGGAAGCCTAACTGCCAATCGTTGATGTTCCCCCTATCAAGGACAAGGTGAGAAGACACAAATCCTTTCTCTGCAAGATGCATCAATACTCGAGAGTGATTTCATCAATATGAATGACATATTGTCTTGACTATTGATGAACACTTCCAAGAAGTCATCCACCCTTAGTGGCTCTTAACTCTTGCAGGTTTCTTGCTATTAGAACATCTACTTGAAGGATGATTCTTCTTTACACAATGCTCGCAAGGATGAAGATCAAAGCACTGATCTTCAACATGGTCAACCCACTAACAATGTTGGAATTTCTTAATCTTCTCTTGAACTGGAGAAGGTGAATGTGAACTTCCTTGAAGTAGTCCAACACTCTGAAACTGGATCAATTTTGTGTAATCTGGATTATGAAATGTGACATCTTTTTCATATATAATATTTGTTCTATGTTTTTTCTTCTTGATTCCTTCCCAAGATTTGATGATCCGCTTGGAAAGAGGAAGTTGATTTTTCTCTATAAGGCCTTCTATTTCAGGGTCTCAAAAGATAAATACCTCCTACTGTAATGATTGCAATTTAGTTCATGATTTTTTTTACAAGGAATAAACTGATAAATAGACAACATAATAGCAACATATCAACTAGTAAAATACATACCTCGACCTGCAGGTTGGTTGATTTAGCCCCTTTCTCATTTGTTCTTGTTCTTTCCCAAACTGCTCCAAACTACCCAAACTGAATATTTGCCTCCCAACCACCTAGGAAGATCCTCTCTAGCTCCCTATCTCCAGGAATCCTTGTGGTTTCCTAGCCTCTGAGCCCAAAGTTCCCAGCAATAGTAGTGCCCCTGTAAAACTCCCCCAAAATAATCTCTATCCTTCAATCTCCCCCTTCTTCTCCCCTCTCTTTCATAATTTCCTCCTTACCTTCTTCTTCCAGAATTTCCCCCAAAAGAAACACCCCCTTCCAAGTCCTCTCCCCTCTTCCTTATCCTCCTCTCTCAAATTCCCCCCTCGTTCAATTCCCCAATTTATTTATCCCCTCATTAATTCCCTAGCCTACCATAAATAATAAAATAGTAAAAAGATTCATTGTACTTATCTTAATAATTAATTAATTTAACTTAAGAAACTACACTCAATAAAAAAAAATGAATTGGGTTTTTACATACACTTAGCCTTCAAGAAAATTTGTCCCAAAGTTAGAGTAATTTACAATACAAGGGTAATGATACATGATTCATACATCTATATCACATAAATAACATCATCAATTTAAAACACTTATACATACTAGTGTACATGTACAAGGCATGCATGTGTAGCTAGCACATACAGGGCTCACACATGTACTAATGACAATAATTATCACACCTAAAGTAATTCTTGTATGTGTCTAATCCAATCAACAATATCATTCATTTCATAAAGGATAGTAAATCATTTAAAATATTTGCAAAATCCCGCAATTATAATAAATTAGCACAAGCAACATTCACTTAGATAATTGTAGTTAAGTTAAGAAAATATAAATACACACACACACATATATATTTCAACAAGAGGAAATCAATACATTCTACTATAAGGTGAAAACTCCACACACTCTGAACTACTTCTAGTCATCCTTCCTCCCTAACCTACTTCCATATTCCACCCCTATCCTTCCCCTGTTGGACTATCTTGGAGCGTCAACTATATTGACCTAACTCCAGATAAAACCTGTAAACGAAAGTGTCAACTCTCTTGACCAAGCTTCCCCAGCAGAAAGCTGACAGTCATCATCATACGTCTAGGGGGGAATGAGCTAACACCATCCTCCCATGACTCCATGTCTCATAGGATACACGGTGAGAAATGTCTCCACCCCTCATAATAGAACTAGGGTCAACACCCTACCATGGACCATACAGTGGCACTGTGTTGTTGTGATTTTTTTCATCGTATATTCAATTTCAAGCAGTCTCGCCACTTGAAAACCTGCACTTGTCCACATATCATATCAATGCATTTGAACCAACATAATTTCACATACAAAGATTCATACCATATTGTTTCTCGGTCGATGTTCACGACATCAACCTTTTATTATCATTATCCTTTGTCTATTTCATAGCCCATTGACTTTCAAACTAGTCTATAACACAAACTCATTCATATCCATGCATTATCATCATGTAAATGCAGTTAATCATATCCTCAATTCAGTATCCACGTACCACCAACTTTAAATATAAAAATTTTCAAGTTAGAAATAGATTGCATAATATCCATCATAATTCAAATAATGATAAACATTCATAGAATTAGCATTCACATAGGTCCATGTCTTAAAATTTGAAGTGTATCATTAATAGTTTCATAGTTAATAGAAAATAAAATATGATTAGGCCTTAAGTAATTCTATCTATCTGAGTCAAAAAGTGGCATTACATACACCCAACCTTTGGAAAACATATTCCTGAGGTGGTCAAAAAAGTGAGGGATGATCTCGTCGTAAGGTCTATGTATCCTCCCAAGTAGCAGATCATGGGCTATACTTATCCTAGTGGACCTTAACTTGGTCTACCATATGATTTTTGATCTATTGGACCCTGTGATCCAATATGCATAACGGTTCGACCATGAGGGTTTCTGCGTCTGATACATGCAATTCCTTCCAATTCAGTTTATGAGATTCATCAACAACATAATGACGTACAACATATACATGAAAAACATTATGAGTTTTATGCAAGTGGGGTGGCAGTATGAGATGATAGGAAACGAGTCCAATTCTCTCTTGGATTTTGAATGGTCCTATAAATCAAGGTGACAACTTTGTCCCCTTCCCGAACTAAATGACACTCTTATTAGGCCTGATATGAACGAAAACTCGATCTCCCACTTTATAAATTTGATCAGTCCTATGTGCATCAACATAAATTTTTTGTCTATCATGTTATTCCTTTAGTCACAACATAATGGGAATCACTTGTTCCTCCATATCTTGAATCAATTCTAGCCCAACTGTCACTCGATCTTCTAACCTTTCCCCAACTCAATGGTGTCCTTCATGGACTTCCATACAAGGCTTCATAGGGTGACATTCCAATCGAGCTATGAAAATTGTTATTGTAGGCGAACTCTACCAAAGGTAGGTACTTCTCCCAATGGGTTTGATTATCCATAACATACATCCTAAGCATGTCTTCCATAACTTGATTTACTCTCTCAGTTTTCCCATCTGTTTCGAGATGATATGTTGTGCTTAAGTTCAACTAATTTCCCAACACTAACTGCAAACTTGTCCAAAACCTAGATGTGAATCGAGAGTCCCTATCTGAAATGATATTCTTGGGTAACCCATGCATACCGATGACCCCACTTATAAACACGTGTGCCACATGAGTGACATCATAAGTGTCTCTAACCGGAATAAAATGAGCACTCTTTGTCAACTTATCAACTATCACAAGAATGACATTGTGTCTGTGCAATGTGAGCAACAATCCCACAACAAAATCCATAGAAATGAATTCCCACTTGGACATAGGAACATCATGCGGTTGTAGGATACCTTTTGGGTGGTGGTGGTCAGCCTTCACTTATTGACACTCTAGGCACTCGGTGATGAAATGGACTACATTATGCTTCATGCCTACCTAGAAGAAAAACAAAATCATGTCTATGTACATTTTCTTCACACCCGGATGTACACAATAAAGTGCTATATGGGATTCCTTGAGTATGATTCTTCGAATATCCCCACCCTCGGGGATGTACATCCTTCCCTGATATCTTAAAAATCCATCTTCATCCAGGCTATATCCTTCATAATTTGGATCTAATTTCCTCCCACTCTAGAGGGTTGAAGTAACCTTTAAATACCAACTATCTCCGAGACGTTTCCCCAACACACGCTCCCTCAGATTAACTTTTAAGGGTACCAAGGAGAAGACACGTGGTCTCTTTCTCAAGGCATCCATGACCACATTCTCCTTTCCCTTGATATACGAAATTTCAAAATCATACTCACTCATAAAATCACTCCATCACCTCTGTCTGGCATTGAGATCCCTTTAAGTGAAGAGATGCTTTAAGTTTTCATGGTCTATTTTGAGCTCAAAGCTTCACCCCACTAATAATGTCTCTAAAGCTTCAGAGCTAGCACTACAGCTACCAAATCTAAATCATGAGTAGTGTAAAGATCCTCATGTTGCTTCAACTTTCTTGATGCATACGCTATTACTCCCCTATCTTGCATTATCATAGCCCCCAATCCTTTCTTCGATGCATATGTGCAGAATGTGAAGTCTTTTTTTCCATATCCGACACTCGTAGAATTGGCGCACTGGTTAGTAACCTCTTAAGATCGATGAATGCAGTATCATATTCCTCTGTCCATTCATAACTAACCCCCTTGTGCTGCAATGTGGTGATGGGTTTCTCTATCTTAGAGAACCCTTCCAAAAACCTCAGATAATAACCAACTAGCCCCATGAAGCTTCTCACCTCATGAGCATTTTTCGGTACTGGCCATTCCATAATGGCCTTCACCTTTTTTGGGTCCACAAAGATTCATTCACCATAAATGATATGACCTAAATAGTGAATCTCTTTCTAGAAGAAAGAACACTTTGACAACTTGCCATACAATTTGTTCTCTCTAAGGCATGACAACACCACTCACAAGTGTTCCTCAAGTTCTATTTCGTTCTTGGAATAGATGAGGATATCATCCAGAAATACCTGTACAAAGTTGTCTAAGTAATTTCAGAATACACCATTCATAAGGCTCATGAATACTATTGGCACATTGGTCAAACCAAAAGGTACTACAACAAACTTGTAATGCCCAAACTGAGTTCGAAAGGCAATTTTAGGAATATCTCTTTCTTTAATCCTTAAATGGTGATACCCTAATCGTAGATCAATTTTTGAGAAAATTGTTGTTCCTTTCATCTGCTCAAAGAGATCATCTATTTGTGGGATTGGGTACTTATTTTTCATTGTAGCATGGTTCAAGTCCCTGTAATATATACACATTCATAAGGAACCATCTTTCTTCTTGAAAACAATTACTGGTGCACCTAAGGTGAGACAATAGTCCTTATTATTGCTAAGTCAAGTAGTTCCTTCAACTGTGTCTGCAACTCACAAAGTTATGGCCCTGACATCCTATACAGTGTCTTGGAAATTGGCTCCACATGGGATTTTATCTCAATGGTAAAATCAAGCGCCCTCTTAGGAGGTAACCCAGGAAACGTTTTCGGAAAAACATCCTCAAACTCCAACAATACTAGATACTGATCCATGGAGGGTCCTTTCCCATCATTGACTTCTTCCACTACATATAATCGACAACCTTGCCTCATGCAATGTTTAACCTTCATGGTCGAGATAAAGCGTAGAGACACCTTTCTCTATACACCATGGATCTCTACTAACCTTCCTTCATTGTCAACACAAAGAACCCTTTTTACGAAAAAATCTACCATAGCTCGATGGGGTTCCAACTATTCCATTCCAATGATTAGGTCATACGTCCCTAGAGCAGTGACGTACACCTTAAACCTAGTAGTACACACTCCCATGTCTACTAGACAATTATCGATGCGAGGTCCTACCTCTTCCCCCCCCCGAAGCCATCTCGACTTGTTTAAAGTCATTGTACTTGTAGGTTGCCAACCCACATTTTTCTAATGCACAAGGTGAAATGAAACTATCTGTAGCACCAGAATCAAATAAAATTTTAATATTGACATGATTTAGCATACTTGACGAATCCACCATTGTGGATTGATGTTCTTCCTAGTGATTATTAATCCTTGCATAAATTTGGTGGCTACTACTCTTTCTTCCCATCATTGTCTTTCCTTCTCTATGCACAAATCATGATTGTGGCTTTGGACGGTCATGCTCGTAATGGGGTCCTCCACAACCCCAACAAGTAACATGAGATGGAACCTGCACATTGCCATGTAACGGTCTATGAAATGGGTTCCTTCCCCTAGAACCCCTGCCCCTACTTGATTCTCCCTAAGAAGGTTATGGACCTTCCTACATAATTGGCAATGAGTGGGATGATGCACTTGATTCCATTGAAATACATGTTATAACTTCTCTAGGAGAAACTCTATTGCCATAAGAAGGTGGCCTAGAGCTTCCTCTCATGGAGAAAGTCCTAGGGCCTTCCCCAAGAATCCAGGATATTATGGAATGGTTGATCTCATACCTCCATTTAGGCTCATATGCTCCTCCGCATAACGAGAATTTTCAATTTCTTCAACTACTGACAATGGTTTCCACATTCTTTCCATGACCCTTATCTTAGGGTTTAACCCATACACAAAATTTTCTACTTGTCGTTGATCGGTATCCATGTACGAGACATATTTTACTAACTCCATGAACCTGATTTCATACTCTTCCATGGTCCTGTTTCCCTAAACTAGAGCATGAAATGCTCCTACATGTTGTTCCTCGTAGTAAGCAGAAAATTATTTCCTCCAGAAGCTTTCCTCAAAAAGCACCCATGAGACGGTGTCTAGGGTAAGGTGCAACTACCTCTCTAGATTACCTCACCAGTTCAAGGCATTGTCCCTCAACTAAAATATCTCTATCTTCGCCTTTGATGTGGAAGCATAGTCTCTTAAGGCAAAACATCATGTCATTCCTTCCAACCATGCCTCTACACGTTCACTTGCACGACCCCCAACAAACTCTGAGAGTTTGATCTTATGTAGTTCTCTAGTGATGTCCCCTGGTGGAGTCCCTCCCTCTGAGTCCCTTGACGCTTCAGGGTTACCCACTCCAGATGGTGGGGGTTCCACTTTGACATCTGTTGACTGAAGTCCCTTTAATGTCTCATTAATAGCATCTAAGGAGTGAAAAATGAGATCTAATTCAGGCGATGGTGGTGGTAGGGCCGACGTTGGTGGTCCTTGCAATGATGCCACTCGACCTCAATTTCCCTGAGTCCTAACCATCTTGAATAACTGAATCTGCATTAAACCAAATTATTATCAGGGAAGAGTTTAAGGAATTCCAAATTTTCTCAAGCTTATACTTGAAAACATACGGTTAGGCGTAAGTTCTTTATACTTGTTTGTAAAAAAACATTACTCCTATAAGGTAAGTGGCTAAAGGTCGGGGTTGAAACCCTCTAACCTTGGTGACTTCGTCAGGGTAAGCTGCTAAATTTCTTACCTTGCTAGCTATGCCAACCCTATAACACACTCGCTAATTATACTCACCAATGTGCATCAAATCCCCTTTACTATCATTAACTCACTTAATAACCATCAATATCGTAAGGCCTTATACTATACCTTAACTATTCACCATCCATGCTTATACAATTGTAATAATTACATTGATTATTGACTATAACTCACATATACTCGCACTAATAGTATTAATCTTAAATATACTAGAAACAACCACTTTATAAAAGTGGTTGATATACACTGATCGACACCATTAGTTTGGAAATGTGAAAAATGACATTGATCAACATATATCAACCACTTTTATAAAGTGGTTGTTGCTAGTTGACAGTCGACATGCCTTGAGGACTACCATTAATATATTGATACATAATTAATGTATTATTTAACTATTACATTAATGAAATATATAATAATAATATATTAATGTAATACATTAATATATGATATTAATGTACATAAATTAATAGTCTATTAATATATTAACTTAATGTATTACATTAATATAATATATAATAATAATGTATAAATGCAATGTATAAATTAAAGTATTAATTTACATTAGTGTATAATGTAAAGT